>FXXK01001052.1:64941-79903 GCA_900184695.1 Betula pendula
AGTCAAATGTAATTACTTATGTTTACTTTGTTCTCTTTTAGAAAAAAAAAATGTCCTCATGTTTTAAAAATGACAGAGTTTCTTCCTTAAAATGTGAGTAAAGGAATTTCTTTCCTACCCAATTTAATAAAATAAAATATCATGTCATACCATTTTTTAACTCAGTATCGTAAGATGCAGCATATCTGTTTTATAAAAAAAATTTTAAACTTTGTCCTTAACTGACAAAAAACAATATAACACCTACATGTTTGACCGAAGACATATAAGTCATCTTTTATGATTAGGATTAAAAGAAATTATTGGATAAAACTCTATATATTTAAAAAATGCTTTGCCCAAATCATTTTGAGAAAATTATTTTTTGTTTTAAAAAAACTGAAAAGTGTTTTTAAAAAGCTTTTGTAAACAGGATCGCCCTTCTCTATTTTTTTTATTTTTTAAATTCGCTGAGAATTTTTTTAAAAAAAGTGTCTTTTATTTATTTTATTTTTCAAATGCTAAGGATAGGTTCTTTACAATAATAATACTTATTCCAAATGGCACCAGATTAACCTATAACATTCAATTTCATCGTGATAATATACTATGGCCACACCTCAACCTTAAACTCTTCTTTTTTAAAAAGTGAGTTTAAAACCAAATTATTCATAGGATGGTTATGCACTTTCTTCAGAAACTTATATTTACAAAGTTGCGCATATCTTTCTCCTTGAACGATTTGTACATTTATATTGGATGGTTTAAACAACTTAACGGCAAGAGTTGGCAAGACAAATACGATAAGAGAAAAATTTCACTTTATCACCGCATGATTTTTTATTATTTTTGTAAAAATAAATGTATTATTATGTCAATTTAAAGTGATGTCTCGCTTTTAAAAAATTATCATTAAACTTATAATAGATCATTATTGACTTTTTAAGCTAATATAATTTTAAAAAGTCACATCAAACTTTGATTAAGCATAAGTAGCACATAGGGTTAATTGTTCATCTGATTTTTTTGTAATAGTAAATATATATATCCATATGTCTACCTTCAAATGTACAACAAAAGTCAATTGTGGTTCTTTTAAAAATCTAGCCGATCCTGAATTTATGATCAAATCATTGTTAGACTTTTAATACTCAATAGATGAGGATTTTAAGATATCAATCTTGATTGATACAAAGTAAAGCATGAAGATTACATATATAATTTACTCTATTCTTAAAACTTTAAAAAAGTTAATTTAGGGTTTATAATCATTTCTACAAGTTGGCAATGTCAATTCTCCCATCACACCAAGATTTAAGCGATTAAAGGGGGGAAGGAGTGAGTTTGTGAAGCTAGGAAGAATTTTGTTTAGAGGAGTATACCCTCTAATCTAGGGGATGTTTGATTATATAAGTGTGATAACCAGAGAAGATCATGGTGTGTGTGTGTGTATGTTAATATATAGAAAAGTGCAGAATGGTGTAACAAATCAGCAAAATACAAGAAATGAAGAGCTCAGGAGAAGCATTTGTATGAGATTTTTTGATTAGGACGGTGTATTGACAAAGTAGGAATAAAGAATCAGAGGGGTTTATAGAGTTGACCGTAAACTTGGAGAAATTTTTTGTCAATAAGATTTTGAGCGGAAACTTTAAAATTAACATTTTTCTGAAGTTTAAATATTAGCTCGCAGTGCTCAATGAATAGAATGACAGTGGGCAATGGATATTACAATGTTAGGCTCACAATGACTCCTTGATAAATGAGTAGAATAGTAGATTTCGATGATAAGGCAAAATGAGTTTTACTATAGGCACTAACTGCCGAGATAACACTAGAGTGGAAATTATGAGCGTTCATTTACCTTCTCTCAATAGCTAGGAAATTTTAGTTTTGAATAGGGAATTGTTATTGCGCCCTTGTCGTCGGCAGATAAACGCCGCTCGTATTGGGAGAGAGAAAGCCCAATCTCATGCTGGTTATGGCTGATACATCAAAGTGGTCCATGCCAGAGTAGAGAGGCAAGCCCCTCGCAGATCTAGTATGTAGTAAAGATGAAAAGAAAGAAGATGGAGGGAACGACTAAGAAAGAACTAAATACGGTCTGATCTTACAAGAGCGCGATAAGGGTGGTGGCGTGGAAGATATGGAGGCACTGGACTTTCTGAGAATGTTCCCTGACGCAATCGCAGTAAATATAAGATTACCTCGCGCACGGACAGTTAAACGCGCCAGAGAAAATCTCATAGAGACGCATCAGGTGTTTCCTCTCATTCGCTCGCCGTCGCACACTCTCTCTCCACGCCTCTTCTGGGCAAATCCGCTCCTCATTTTCGTTACACATATGTGGTACTGTATGTCTTTTAGAGATTGAAGCACATGATGTGTTTGAATGATATAGGCAGAAAAGGATGTTGTGGTCATGGAATAACAATGATTGCAGGATAATGCGAGGAAAAAAATGGATTTGGCAAGGAGAACTATGATGGTCTTTTGAGTCAATGAAAAGCAGCGGGTACAAACAGCACGATGTCGACTCATGGTAATATTTGTTTTAAAGCCTTTGATTTACGCATTTTTAAGTTTTATATTACGCGTCACCTCATTGTGAACATGACATCCCGTTTTCCTAATTTCAGTTTGATTTAACAAAGTTGACTTTTTTGTCCAATTGGTTTACGAACACTGATAATGGTTCTTGGTGAAGAAGAACATTCTTGTTTGTTTTTTTTGAGAGATGACCTGTATTGGGAAACTGAATTGGGCTGAATATCTGAATGAACATTTTGGACCAAGTAGGTCAAACGTCCATTACCTACAGGCCATGCTAAGTTCTTGTAAAATTCTCTCGTTGTTAAAGCTCTAGATATATGATGGTTCATGCTATACAGCCTCTAAACAAGTGTATCCCCATATTGCGATGCCATAGCCATTCATGATTGATTCTTAATACTTCCTACTTATATCTGATTTCAATTTAAGAAAGAATACGTGGGACACGAAGGTTTGGCTCAAATTTAAATTTTAGATGCTTTATATTTTTGATTGATTCAGGGTTTGTGCATCTTTATTATGTTGTGTTGTCAAAACTGAATACTGGGTCATTCTTGTTTTATTCAACTGTACCATATGGAAACTTTCATAATTATCTCATTCGGATTGGCTAATTATGGTCAATTATATGTTCATCAGAAGCTATTGAGATGGATGAGCAGTTTGCCTTCAAGAATAACCAAAGGAGCATGAGGATGTTTTGAGCTGTTTAGAAAAAAATAAATGATGCCGTAATAGGCTTGTTCGGAAATGTTAATGCTAGAGTAGTTGATGTGGCTGCCAGCTGTACTTGTTAGGCCTTCCCTGTGGATTCAAGTGGGGCATTACAAGGACAAGGGGAGGACCCAAAATGATATCATGGAGCAGCAGAGGTTCCCGCCCTAGCCATTACCGAACAGTATGATTCATGAAGGATTTACTCAAGTTAAACATAGTAATTAGAAGTTGGAGGAAGTAGTATTCAGGGTCTATGTAAAGGAATGTAGGCTTCGATGGTTCTCTTATGAGTAATGAGGAACAGTGATGCCTTAGTGAGTGGTGTGGAGCTGAGATTGTAGAATATGGATGCTGCTGACAAAAGGGGAGGGGCGAACGCATAGAGGTTGTGAAAAATAGAAATGTCAGTGGCTTTTCAGAAGTTGTGATCTTATTTAAGTGGTATTAATCTCTAGCAGAACAAAAGGAAGCCAAAAAGAAAGCATATATTGGAGCAGAAGGCAATGAAGCTGATACCAATTAAAGCAATGGGGCCTTTCCACTTGCATTGATCTAGTAAGGTGTTATTCAAGTTGCATCCTATGACTTATGGGAAATAAATAGCTTAAGATATCTGTGCAAAAGTTCAGGTGCTTCTGGATTATGACTTTGATTTGGTCCTGAAACCTTCAGTTTTTTCCTTTATAAGCATAGAAGCTGTAGATGTGGTATAGCATGCCATTTATTATGATGCACCAGCAATAGATTTGAGTAGTCTACTGATCAACGTCTTGCTTTGTGATGACAAGTTAGTCTTGGTACGAATAGAGATGAGTGTTGGGAAAGGGTGGGCGGTAGGATCTCGGTCAGGGCGTTAGGGTTCGGGGTTCTCTAGCTTACGAAGAATATGACATTAGCGTAGACAATATGGCTGCAAGTGTATGGACTAGTACGTATATCAGTATATGACTATATGCGCCCTTTTCTCCTTTTCACATTGTAGTATTGGTATGTTGCAAAAAAAAAAAAAATTAGGAACTCAAGTCACTTCACTTGCAGTATCAAGAAGTGGGTTCATGCTGCCTCCATTTATTTTGATAAATGATATAATTAATGGATTTCTCGGGGAATGGCTTCATGATAAATGATAAATGATATAATTAATGGATTTCTCGGGGAATGGCTTCATGATTAATGCATCTATTAGTAATCCTAAACACATTGGTCAGTTTTTTCTGTTCATTGATGTATCCTTGGTCTCGCTCTTTGTTCGCATGCCAAGAGAGTAACTAACCACAAACTTAATTGCGTGGTCAAGCATGTCCCTGACTCCCTGCACCACCTTTCTTTTTTGGTTACACTTTAGAAGCATAATTGCATTTACTTCTATCAATCTTATGTACAGATATGCTATGTAGCTTTGCCAGTTTGTTTCTTAGTGTGTGTTTGTAAGATATTTATTTAAAGAGCGCCCTAACTTTCCATGAACAGGTTCTACATCTCAAGCTCAACATGCATCAACAGATAACTTTCCATTCATGGATGTCCGTTAAAAAAATTGACGGAACGTAAACGAAAGTTTCAAGTCGGTATTTAGGTAGCCATTTAATTTTGGCCCTTGCCACATGTACTAATTTGTCATTTAACCCTTAAACAGTTAACCATTGTTTTAACATTTTATGCTTCCAAAGCTTTCAAAAAATAAAAAAACAGCTCTTCAAATAATTTGTTGGCTTCCACATTTAAAAATAAAAGTTTATGAATGTCAACAGCTAAATAACAAGGATTGGTCCAATTCAATATGCCAAATTCACAAAGTAAAGGATTACTAGTAGAGAATGAAGAATAGCAACATATCTTTTAAAACTTAAAACTCAATTCATTGGTCAAGTTTGAGGAAATAGAATCAAACATGGAAAATTTATGTACTAAGGAGAGTTATCTTAAATCAAACAAACTCTTATTTGTTACACATAAATATTAAGCATCTTTGCACCTTCAAATATATATTACAAAACTAATTACCTCCTTTAGTAGGGATGCAATAAATTGAAAGACTCCTCTACAAATTAATTTGCATTTAAAATTGAGATGATTGACTTGATTCATTTGATTGATTCGAATTTTCTCCACCACCTGTTATGACCCTATCTAGTGATGATAGGAAAGGTTTGGAAGGCATTTGTAAGCATTCAACTTCTCCTTCAAGCATATGTATGACTTTGTTCATTGGCAGGCGATCACTAGGCTTCATTTGTATACACCATAATGCGACTATGATCATCTTCTTGCCTATTTTCCTTTCCTCTTCTGTGGCGTCTTCCATTTCTATGTTGTTTCCGTCGTTCAATTGGTCATAGACCCAAGTAGGAAAGTATATTTGGCTCGAGTGTTCTGCTAATGCATTTAAGTTCTTTCTTCGACCAGCCATTTCCATCAGTAACATTCCAAAACTATATACATCAGCTTTGTATGAGACACTTCCAATGTTTTTGTAAAACAACTCAGGAGCCATGTATCCTAATGTTCCTCTTGCAGCAGTCAAAGAAACAATGTTGTTATTTACTGGATACAATTTTGCTAAGCCAAAGTCAGAAATCTTGGGAGTAAAATTCTCATCAAGAAGAATGTTGTGAGGCTTGATATCAAAATGTAAAATCTGTATGTCACATCCTTGATGTAGATATTCAATCCCACGAGCCACTCCTAGAGCTATATCATACATTCTATCAAAGCTTAGGAGCGTTCTTACTTCTGACAAAAAAATGTATTTATTTAGAGAACCATTAGGCATGAACTCATATACAAGAGCCCGTTTGATCCTTCAACGCAAAAACCAAGGTCTGTACTACATTAACTGGTGAATCCTCCCAGATGGTTGCACTTCGCTGATAAAATCTCTGACCGTAGTTTGGCGTATTTAGCAATCTTTATTGGCCACAAGAGACAAACTTCGAAGCGCTTCCTTATATACAGTTGCCATAGCTCTTCACCTAATTTTCCTTGAAACTTTTGGTCATCTTCCTAACTTCTGAGTAAGAGTACCTTATGGCGTGAGATTATTGTGGCTTTGTAGGAAATTCTTCAATAACGTCATACATTGATAAATGCCTCCTACGCCACTTTATATATCAAAAACCCAATCACAAAGGGAGTCCCCAATACATTTTTACTGCTTGAAATAGTCCTATGGAAGAACATCACCAAAATAGCATTGTAAGCGAACACATGTTGTTGCATTGCTGCAAATTTTTTTTTTTTAATTCAGTATAGTTATAGCTCCAATTAAACTAGTAATGCTATATACCACACCCTACTATATAACCTATGTGAAGTGGCTTGTCAAATCCTCTTTAGATTCAGCCCTTTAGTAAAAGAAAAAAATAACATTCAATGGTAGATGACAATGCCACATTAGTATGTGAGATAATGATGGGTATAGTGAATGGTACACAGCAATTTCTCTCAATTAATTCCTTCTAGATCCTAAGTAATTAATTAGTTACAATACTTTTAGTCTTTTTGGTTAAGAATTATATTTCATTTTGGCCGCATGTTAGATCATATAAAGTGTAAAGAAAGAGTGCTAAAAATGAAAAATTAAAAAATAAAAAATAAATAAAAATAAATTAAAAGATCAAAGGAGAGAAGGTTCTTACCGTAGTCCTATGGTCCATGAACTTCAGTAAGTTGTTATATAGAGCTGCAAGAAATCGAAAAAAAAAAAAATATAAAATTGGCAACACAAACTCACTTGGACCATGCTTGGAGAAGAAATAAAGCAACACTATAAACCTTTGACTTTATATGTATGCGTTCAATAAGTTGAGCTCAATTCTATGCCTTCCAAATGACCTCGAGCTAAAACTCTAGTAGTGGATGGATTATTTACTTTAATGAGCTTGTAAACAAGGTTTCAAATACTAACCCTTTCTAACTATCTATCAACATGAAACAGTGGGGAAAGGTAAATAAATATTTTTATAGGAAAAGTACACATAACCCCCTAATTATACTCTATTTGTCAATGTTTCCCTCAACTTCAAAAAAATGTCAAGTCTCTTAATGACAAAAATATCATTCATAAAATTAAAAAATAAAAATCTAAAAAACAAAAAAAAAACCAAGGGGGTCACTCACCCCCTAGTCATTTGGGGGTGGTTCGTTCACTTCCAAATTGATCCAAAGATAGTCCGAACAACCCATGTCATTTAGGTGTGGTTTCGGCCACCCTATGGCCATTTGGGGTGACCAAACACATGCACCCTATGACCTTGGGGTGACTGAATCACCCCCTATTCAACCACAAGGGGTGACCCTTTTTTTAAAAAAATAATAATAAATTTTATGTGTTTTTTTTAATTATTATTTATAAGAATGTTTTTGTCTTATTAAAATCGTATGGTCATTTTATTTTTTGCTGGCCTGTGGACAATGACATTTTTTGTAGTTAGGAGGAGAACATTGACAAAATTGGTAGTATATGGGACATTCACAAGATGAAGTATTGTGGGATATGTTACTTTTTCCAAAAATTATTCAAGATAGGAAGCTATTTTTCATTTTCCTCATTTGTTTCAAAAATTAAACAAAACCTAAAAGTTTGAATTAATCATTTCCAAGCACAGGTTTATCCTTTACTTGCTTCCTCATCAGGACAATCGATTCCATTTTTAGTCATTGTTGTCATTCTATACTATCCCACAAATAACTTTTTAAAGATTGAAACCTCACTTTGACCCCCTCAACACAAGCACATATATGTTGTTTCTGCTGATACAACTGTTTGACAAAGAAAGAATAAGAATGTTTGGAAACATAGAATTAAAAATCAGCAATTCATTTTAAAGTTGAAATAAGTATTGCAATTTTTGTTCTATGTAAACATAAGTAATAAACATCACATTGCAAGGAATGATCCAGGTGGAGCTATGCCAGTTCAAACTAAATTGGTGTGGTTCAGCTCTCCAGGCCATGTAAAGCTTACTAAGAATTCTATGCGGAGAGGGCCATAGTGGTGTCAGCTTGCTAAATTTTAGCCTAGCTGAGTCCGAGATATTTGAATTCGAATTGTCAAGACATCTTCGGCTAATCATGCATTAGTATTGGGATAACTTTAAGGTTTTATTAGGTGCATTATTCATCATGTGACCCCCAGTATAATGCATTCTTCAAGTAAAACAAAAAGGAAGAAAAGAAAAGGAAAGAAAAGAAAGACGTGAATGAAGTCTTCTTTAAAAAAAAAATGGAATGCAATTCACATTTGAACATGCCACATTTCCATTCTTCCTGACACTGTTTTGTAATAAAAAGAGAAAGAGTGGGTCTCCTAATTCAACTGAACAACATGTAATTTGGCTACTTCTACTGTAGATTTGGTTAAGTAATTAAGCACCTCACTTCTAATTTGTTTAAATAGATTTCTTTGTTTCTTTCTCTATATAGTTCCTAACATTGCTTTGTGCATGTTTCATATGGTATTCCTATATGCTATGTAGCACGGGAAGGATCATCACATCAATGGGGGGGGGAAAAACATTCGGAACAAAGGAACTACAACCATTATACGTTACGCATTAATAAATTATGTACATCAACTTGGAAAACTAACCATGATGCATGATATTAGAAGGAAAAATTAATTCGAGAGAGAAAAAGATTTTATTTGGTGATGTTAAAGCTATATACTCTATATAAATCTTTCAACTATCCCCTTTTGTACATCTGGTCGATCGATCTGAAATTGTTTTTTCATTCTATTGTTGCTTTTTAGGGGAGACATTTATTGATCTACCGGTTTAATGTCTTAATCTTATGTACAGGAAAAATGCTACCTAGAGGCGTGGGATACAAGATAAAACTACACGGGATTCGAGGCAGGAATCATTTGTTTTGCGAGTATTGAACATTCTATGTTTTGTGAACTTTATGACATATTGGATTATATTGTAATTTGTGTTAATTGAGGTAGTCTGTGGTTGTTTATGTGTCGTTGAATCAAGTTGTTTAGTGGGCTTTCTTAATTGTTTTCTGAACATCAGGTGTAATTTATGCAGCAGATGTACATCTGCTGCATAAAATATACAGATCATATTTTGCCACGCTTTAGGAAAAAGCGTGGTAAAAATAGGTAAAACTTTTTACCCGCTGTCGTTGACAAAAGGTGGAACAAGTTTTACACCGCTTATAGGGAAAAAGCGTGGCAAAGATCTTTTACCCGCTTTAAGAACGCGTGGTAACAAGTTTTTACACGCTTTCTTCCTTAAAGCGTGAAAATTTACAAAAGCATTGGTAAACAGCGTGGTAAAAATATTTTTGCAAACCCAACATTTTACATCTCACTTAAAACGATGTTAAAAAGCGGTAAAGAGTTAACATCGCTTTAGAGCCTAAACGCATGTAATAAAGCGTGAGAAAGTCCGGTTTTTTGTATGTCATTTTATGTATGGGCTTCAATCTAGGTTGCGCTCCCGATTATTCCTTCCCAATTGACCTTCCGAGCTAAAGCTATAACAGTGAATGATATTACTTACTGAGGTTGTAAACAAGAGCTATCTTATCAAGGAAACATTAGGGAAAGGCAAAGGAAAATTTTATCCAAGACAGAAAGCTAATTTCTTGAGAAATCTAAGCTATTTTTCATTTTCCTCATTGTTTCATAATAAATCTAAACAAAACCTGAAAGTTTGAGATCAACCATTCCCCAAGCATATGGTTATTCTCTACTTGCTTTATATATCATCAAGGACAATCTATCCAATTCTATGTCATTGTGTCATTCTAGCTATACTATCCTGCAGATAAATTTTTGAGATTGAAACCTCACCTTTGTCATACACAAGCTTATATTGTCCTCCGCCTCCTGATATTTTTTTGACAAAGAAAAGAATAACATTAGTGTTTGGAAACATAGAATTAAAACTCAGCATTTCTTTTAAAGTTAAAAATATAGTATTTGTCGTATTTTTTTTAATGTAAACATCAATAATAACATCACATTGCAAGGAATGATCCATTGTATGTCTGGGCTTTTAGCTAGGTTGAGCTCGATTCTATGCCGTCTCAATGACTTTGAGCTAAAGTTGTAGCAGTGGATGAATTATTTATTTATTGAGGCTTGTAAACAAGGTTTCCATAATAACCCTTTCTAGCTAGCTATCTTATCTAGGAAATAGTGGCGGCAGGCAAAGGAATTAAAATTTTTATTCAAGAGTGAAACCTCACCTTCGTAATATAGCTGATCATATAGTTTTTCGTATACTGTTTTGACAAAGAAAAGAATTAACATCAGTTTTCGGAAACGTAGATGAAAATATAGTATGTTGACGTATTTTTTTTATGGAAACATTAGTAATAACATCAACATTGCAAGGAATAATCTATTTATAAAAAATAAAATTAAAAAAAAATTAAAAAAAAGAAGAAGAAGGAGAAAACCAAAATCAGAAGAGAGATATAGTCTTACTGATGTTCATTGGTCCTGCTAGTATGTACATAATAGCTACAACATGAAAAAATAAATTCATTAATTAATCGAAAAGGTAACTTGAATAATTTTAAAAGTCTATGACGTAATAAAATTGCATAAACAACTTTCCGCTTGGACATACTTAACAATAAATATAAAACGGAATATATATATATATATATAAACCTCTAGGCTTTAAATTAGCTCGAGTTCGATTCAATGGACTGCAGCAAACCTATAGGCTATAGGTGGGGTGAATAATGTGTGTGAGGCTGAGATTTCAGTTAGCTTAAAATGGAATTAATGTTCAGACTTTTATAGAATACTAATGGCGCCCTTTGTTATCACGGAAGCAATATTAATTGGAGGCACGGAAAGGAAAATTTTTCCCTTCATGCATTTTCCTCATTGTTTATGCATGAGATCCAAACAAAGACTAAAGTTTGAGATGATCAACCAATGCCCATGCAAGCACACCGACACCGTTATTTCTGTATTTGTGTCATCATCAGGCAAAAGTAAAACTCATCCAATTCTATTTCATTTATCCTTCAAACAACTTTTTGAGATATGTAGAAACCTTACAGTAGTATGTTGACTCTAGTATGTAAAAGATTCTTGCTACGCCTGTTGTGACAAAGAAAAGAATATATAACGTCAGCGTTTGGAATTTTAAAATTAGAAATCACGTTACTACAATGCTAAACTAGAATGAATATCTTATAATATATATATATATATACATCGGCATGGTATGGGCCTGGGTATGCATGAATGGTCAGTGATGAGAGTGAGAAATCCAAAGAATTAAGAACAGAAAGAAATAATGGTCAACATATAAGATATTTAATTAGAAATTGCAAGTTTTATGTCTTTTTTTCTCGCATGCATTCTTTTATATACGCACCATTTCGATAGCAACTAAAAATATTTGCCGCCTCATCGAGGTCGCAAGAGCCATGTCTGCCGCACCTGCTTTCACAATAAGCTCGGTACCAAAGAAGTTCAAAACCCAATACCAATTCATTGCGGACGGCTGCACAGGACATATTTATTGGGGAATTAGATGCTCTCCACGGGGACACAGAAATTTGCGCTACTTGGCACAAGTCCTCCACATCCCCTGTTTCGTCGGATAATAGAAAATATGTGTGCTTCTTCGAATTGGATAAAGAAGAGTTGGAAGGATACACTCCATTCTTAAGACAAGTAATGTTGAAATACCACGGAGAATTCACTGGCTTTTCACAGTTCAAGAAAACCATAGCGCCTGGTCTGTTTTCATTAGATATTTGATATGGATCCTCTGAACTGAAATTGTAAATGCCTAGAGGATAACGAGCAATGAAGGAGTCGTTGTCGTTTAGAATACCTGGGTCTACAAGTCGGATTTTGTAGTTGGTATAATTGATTTCCCGTACGTAGTATTTTCCAGCATATAAGTACAACACTGTCTGGTTGTTCTCGCATGAAAGATTATACCTTTGATCGCCACAGTTTTCGGGATCGCCTTCTAACCGAAACGGATAGCTAATGTTAGGAATATTGCCGCAGGAAGAAGGAGGACAGAGATGATCACTATCCTCAGCACTGCAAGTTTGATGAAATACTAGGACAAGAACAACAATTAGGACCGTGAGTCCAGCAGGGAAGAGAATTCCTCTTGCCATGGATGTAGAGAGAGAGGATTATGAGAGAGAGAGAGAGGATTATGAGAATTCCACGGCTGTAGAGAAAGTAAATAATGTATATGTAGGCGTAAGCGCCTACGTCATGTCTTGAAATATTTGACAATTATAACTTAAAACGAAAAGGCATTATATATGTAATTATATATGTACCATCACCCCAGCAACGGCCCATATCCATCAAAGGTTCACACCAGATCACTTGAACAAAATACAGATAAGATTTTAAAGAGGCTGAGAATCCTAGCTTCCAGAGTGCAGAGATGGATATTTGCTTACAAAAGGTAATCTCATACTTGTTCTTGTTTCTGGCTTTCACCATAGACCTTATAGAAGCCCAAAATGGGTGTGATGATCAGTTACGGTGTGGAGGCCATGGCCCAGCCATCCGATTTCCTTTCCGACTTAGCAGTCAGCCAGAGCACTGTGGGTATCCTGGGTTTACTCTCTCCTGCATTGATAGGAAACATACTGTGCTCGAGCTGCCGATTTCAGTGAAGCTTTTTGTCAAAAAGATAGATTACAAATCTCAGGTAATTCAACTATATGATCAAGATCATTGCTTCCCAAGGCAGCTTCGGGGACTCAATTTATCTTCCTCCCCTTTCCAATTCAAATTTTATTGGCATTTTGACGACCTTCTAAACTTTAGCGTATTCAATTGTTCCCCAAGAGCAATACCGATTGACAATCTGAATCCGACCTCTTGTCTTAGTGGCCCTAGCCACCAAGTTTATGCCGCCAATTTTAGAAGTAGCTTCGTGACGGGCCTCATATCTTGTACAAAGATGTATACTCTCCGATCGATTCCTTTTAGTATAATATATGATCATGCTAAGATTATTGAACTGAAATGGTCCACTCCAGCGTGCGGACCCTGTGAAGTGAAAGGCAAGAGATGTATGTTGAAGAACAATAAATCAGAAACTGAGTGCGGCCCCAAAATTAATAAAGGTATTGTCTTCTATCCAATGAATTTCCACCTTTGTACTCAAGTTCCCTACGCGTTCAAGCCAACATGTACAGGTTTGATCCTCTGAATTCATTTCCACCCAAAAATAAAATGTTTGCTCACGAATGGTAGCTTATGCCCTCCAGATTCATTCATCTAAAAAAAGAAATAAACGAAAATAAGACTTGGCACTGCCGGTTAACATGACTAGGATTTTGGTTAATCAACCTCTAGTCAATATTTGATTAGGATGCCCCGCTGACAAAGGGAATTTCCCCAAGTGAGCAAATTTAAGAACTAGAACCCTACAACTTGGACTCAAGGTCTTACTTCAATATAACTTAGCTATTAGTAATAAAATTTTAGGCGAATAATTATTTATTTTTTGAAATGTTCATTAATGAGAAGCTTATTGCGTTAAATTTTTGACAGGTGCATTATCAAAGTCAGCGATTACTGGTAAGCCGTCTATTGGCTATTTGAAATTCTTTGATCTTATTGTGGAGATGGAAGTTATTGATTCATGAATGTTTATTGTGAAGGTATCATCTTTGGTTCATTTCCATTACTAGTACTAGCTATGGTTGCTCTCTACCGTTTCTATACTTATGATAGAGTAGAAAAAGAACATCAAGCGAAGATCGAAGGGTTTTTGGACGATTACAGAAATTTCAGACCCACAAGATACTTGTATGCCGATATTAAAAGGATTACAAATCAATTTACTGAGAAATTAGGCGAAGGAGCATATGGAACGGTATTTAAAGGAAAGCTTTCAAATGAAATTTATGTTGCAGTGAAGATCCTCAACACTTCCAAGGGAAATGGAGAAGAATTCATAAATGAAGTAAGAACAATGGGTACAATCCATCATGTTAACGTGGTTCGCTTGGTTGGCTTTTGCGCTGATGGATTTAGACGAGCTCTAGTTTATGAGTTCTTACCAAATGATTCACTAGAGAAGTTCATATCATCAACGGCCACCAAAAACCGTATCCTTAATTGGGATAAGCTGCAAGATATTGCACTTGGCGTAGCAAAAGGAATTGAATATCTTCACCAAGGATGCGACCAACGAATCCTCCATTTCGATATCAAACCTCACAATGTTTTGCTAGACCAAAACTTTAATCCAAAAATTTCTGATTTTGGTCTTTCCAAGTTGTGTTCAAAGGATCAAAGTGCAGTGTCCATGACCACAGCCAGGGGAACTATAGGTTACATTGCACCCGAAGTATTCTCTAGAAATTTTGGGAATGTGTCTTCTAAAGCAGATGTTTATAGCTTTGGAATATTGTTACTTGAAATAGTCGGAGGGAGGAAAAATGTTGGCATTACAGCTGAGAACACTAGCCAAGTCTACTTTCCAGAATGGATCTACAATCTCTTAGAACAAAAAGAAGACATACGAATCTTTGTTGAGGATGATGGAGATGCTAAAATTGCAAAGAAACTTGCTATTGTAGGACTCTGGTGCATCCAATGGCACCCAATAGATCGTCCTTCCATGAAAGATGTGGTTCAAATGTTGGAAGGAGAAGGAGATAAATTAACTATGTCTCCTAATCCCTTTACTTCTGCAGGCCCCATAAGAATTAATGCAACTATACCTACAAAACGTCTAAA
>FXXK01001052.1:80264-108791 GCA_900184695.1 Betula pendula
ATAATTCATTCTTTTTCTTCAACCCACGAATTTGCATACCAACGTGTGGTAGTCTAGCTTAATATGTTCATCAATTATTAATTTATGAGAAAATATAAAATTAGTCTATGTGATTAGTCTAAATTATAAATCACTTCATGTAATATAAAAATAATTCAGAAGTCCTCAAAGTATGTCAAAATAACAATTTAGTCCCTACAATTAATTTCGTCAAAACACTTAACAGACTTCATTAGGATGTTACGTCAGCACCAATTAATTGCTGAAATGTATCACTCTTATTAAAAATTATATAAAAATATAAAACTAAAAAATCAATCTTTTTTTTCTTCATAAGAACAAAAAAATGGAGGGTTGCCGCCCCTTGGGGGAGGAGGGTGGCCTTCGAGCCACCCTAGAGGTTGCGCCCGCCCACCTCAAAGGTGTCGCGCCGCCACCCAATGGGCTGCGGATGCATGCAAAATCCAAATATTTGCTCTTTCTTATGACCAAAACTCGTCTTTGTAGATATTTTATCACATCAAACAAGTTTATAATATGTGCATGCAAATCCAGAGAATTGAAAATGTTAATTAAGTCTCTCACAAGCCTTTGAATTTACTACCAAGTTTGTAAATGAATTGCAGTGTCCCCTATTTCCTCCACCAAAAAATTCCATACCGAATTTGCCCAATCCCTTCAGCAATTATTTGGAGGTCAAGGCAAGTCAAGGAGAAGGTAAATAAAAGTTTCTGGAAGGGGAGGCTCAAATTTATCTCAAAGGCAATAAGGTTCAGCGGATTTAGCTTTAGCCCACTTTCCTAAGATAAACTTTTTTTCTTTCTTTTCTTTTTTAACTTATTCTTATACGGCACAGTAAATACAAATGAAAAGTGGAATTGACATCATACAGTAATTAGTTGTTTATGCTTACGTTTTTTCTGATTTGTATAAGATTCGTCATGTCATTGTCTGTGTCTCTGTTTTCGTATATTTTCTTCCTCGTCTTGATGTACCTCAATCTAGATAGCGCCATTGCATTGATGCATTATTAGCGATTATGGTTGATGAATATCTTTCTTTTTTTTGTGAGTAATTGATGAATATCTTTCAATTGCATTTCCCGCGATATGGGCCCGTCTCGATAGCACTAGCCCCGAGCAATAATGATATCGAATTTGAGTCATCATGCTTGTTTAATGCTATCAATTTTCAAGCAGTTATTGGATTTATTGGAGAAAATCACAATTAAACAAAAAAAAAAAAATTTAAGATATCTTGGATATAGTATTAATATCTTGGCATAATTTTTTTCATCTTTAATTACTTGTTTCCCAAATAATTAAGTGCCTTAATTAAAGAGTATTGACCATAATTGAGCCGCCCCCTCCCTGCGAATGCTAATCATCTGAAATTCTGTGATGCCTGCAAAAATGTCCTTTTCATTTCATTCTTTCTTTTTTGTTCTTTGCTTTTTTTATTCTTTTTTTGTTTTTTTCTTTCATTTAGGCATGAATTACTACGTAAATGGTGAGTCCCAAAAATAAAATACATGAGTAAGCTATCCTTTCTATATAAAACAGAGTATTGCATCAAAAATATTAAATAAATGCTTATAGCAAAGGGTAAATTACTTGTTTTAGGGGCCACCTTGGAAACCGTTTTAACTTTCTTCTTTCTTTTTTTTTTCCTAGTCCTCTTATTTTTTAATTTGTCTTAAATTGTAAAGAGAAAGGCATATATCACAATTTTTTGTCTCATACATCCCTACAATGTTGATGTTGTAGTTCCTCCCAATTTTTTTTTTTAATAGTAACTAATCCAAGGGTTAGTTTGGATTATCACATTAAGATTGTAAGATAGATGTGAGATAAAAAATGTAGTTTTTAACATTACTATTCTTTCATTCTTCCTTTTTAAAAAACAAAACAAAACAAACAAAATATATATATATATATTACGGTATTCAAAGGAAAGCTTTTTAATGAAATTCATGTTGATTGTGAAGATCCTCAACACTTCCAAGGAAAATGGAGAAGAATTCAAAAATGAAAGGTAGAGACAATGGGTACGATCCATCATGTTAACATGGTTCGCTTGTTTGGCTTCTGCGCTAATAACTTTTAATTTTTTACAAGAAATCCCCTGTAATTTTTCTACGACACTTAAGCTGGATACATCTATGTTAGGCTCTTAGCTTTCGTATTACTTATAAACCTTTCTTTCTTTTTTCCTGAGCTAATACTTAAATCGACGGAAAACGTGCTACACCAACGCTGATTTGTCCAAGTCAATCGAGTCGGCTTAATCAATGTGTGCGCATTTGATGATAAGGTTAGGATTTTTTTTCAATTTTGTCTTCCATTATCTATTACCTTTTTTCTCCAATCAACTGAGTAAGTTTGACTTGGCAGCGTTCATGCCACTTGACCAAAGACCAGAAACAGTATTCAAACCTGATTTTTTCTAACCCCACTATCTAATCCGAAGTCTGATCGATCAATAATGCATGCATCTACAAAATAATAATAATAATAATGCATGCATCTGATCAATAATGTAGGCTCTGAAAAGTACATCTATCCCCTAATCACATAAATAAATAACCGAAGCTTTACCAACAAGAAGATAAATTAAAACATCATAACCTAACTTATCGTAAAAAGTTAACATCATTTGTCACGGTCATAGACCGAATATCAAGTCTAGGTAATCAAAATAATACATCTAAAAGTCTAGTAGTCAGGGCAATACATCGAAATACAAAAAAGATCACGGCTCATCAACGAAATTCTTAACTGCTCAAGATGAAGTATATGTACCAACGGTACATAAAACCTGACCAGACCAACTCAAACTCCTATGCATGTTTTTTGGAAGTGAACTCTAATACCTGAAAAATAAAATATTTTTAAACACATACGGCTTTCAAAAATCAAGAGAGTATTAATTTTATAAGGATAACATATAGTGCACATATGAGCATATTTTACAACACGGGGCTCATAACACTGAATAAGCAATTAAGCATTAACAGATTATGACATGCAAAACAGTGGAATTTGGTTAGGAAATTTTAATTACAACTTTCGCTTTACTCCTTATTACAACTTTTAATCGTCTGCATTTCATATAATAATTATATGTTTTAATAAAAACTTATTAAAGGGTTGGTTGTGACTGACACATCAACAATATAAAATAATTATTTTAAAACAATATAATTTCTAGCATTATTTCTTAAAAAAAAAAAAAACTACAAAATAGTCCTAGAAGAAAAGGCTACAAGAAAAAAGAAAGAGTATAAAATTAAATCTTGGCCATTCATTTTTTACAAAAAAATCTCCCGTCATTTTTCTACCACAGTTAAGCCGGACCCATCTATCTTAGGCTCTTAGCTTTCGTATTATTTATAAACCCTTTTTTATTTTCCGTTTCCTGAGCTAATTAATACTTACGAACTTAAATCAACAGAAAAAGTGCTACACCAACGCTGATTTGTCTAAGTCAATCGAGTCGGCTTAATCAATGCGTGCGCATTTGATGATAAGGTTAGGATTTTTTTCAATTTTGTTTTCCGTTATCGATGACCTCTTTTCTTCAATCAATTACTGAGTAAGTTTGACTTGGCACCGTTCATGCCACTTGACCAAAGACCAGAAACAGTAATCAAACCTGCCCTCTTGTCTTCTTTCTGTTTTTTTCTACCCCCACTATGTAAATCTAATCCGAAGTCTGATAAAAAAATGCATGCATCTGGTCAACACTCGTGACTCGTATGATGAATTATTATAGTTGTAGGCTCAGAAAAGTTGTTGAGTCGTTGGAACCAGGAAAACAGTGACCTAGGAAAACATCAAGCTTAGCAGATAAGGATTTCTGTGAGCAGATAAGGATTTCTGTGGGCCAGATTGCGTAAAATTAAAAGAACAAATGGATCAAAATTGGCATTTCTGTGAGCAGATAAGGATCGAGTAAGTCCATCTTGTGTTCCTCAAGTGTCTCTTGTCTCTTTTTTTTCTCAAATTTCTACATAGGCCCAGGCCTTCTCTTGCCTTCCCTTAAACTTTCCCAAAGAACAAGAAAACCCCAATTATTTATTTATTTATTAAGAATTGAATGTACATGAATATCGTCAAATCAACCTATCTTTTTTTTTTTTATTAGAAAAAAAAACCTATCTTTTTTTTTTTTTAAGTGAGTTTATATTTCCAGAAGAAAACAAATTATCATGGATGGTTATCACTTCCTTAGGTTTTCTTTACAAAGTTGTGTCATATCTTTCTCTATGACAATTTGTGCATTTATTTGGATGGCTTAAACAACAAAACGGCGAAACAAAAGAATAAAATAGTTAATGACAAACAAGCTAAAAGTAGGAAAATGAAATAAACATGCATTAAAAATTATGATGTTTTTGCTTTTATTCGTGATAATTCATTCTTTTTCTTCAACCACGAATTTGCATACCAACGTGTGGTAGTCTAGCTTAATATGTTCATCATTATTAATTTATGAGAAAAATATAAAATTAGTCTATGTGATTAGTCTAAATTATAAATCACTTCATGTAATATAAAAAATAATTCAGAAGTCCTCAAAGTATGTCAAAATAACAATTTAGTCCCTACAATTAAATTTCGTCAAAACACTTAACAGACTTCATTAGGATGTTACGTCAGCACCAATTAATTGCTGAAATGTATCACTCTTATTAAAAATTATATAAAAATATAAAACTAAAAAATCAATCTTTTTTTTCTTCATAAGAACAAAAAAATGGAGGGTTGCCGCCCCTTGGGGGAGGAGGGGGTGGCCTTCGAGCCACCCTAGAGGTTGCGCCCGCCACCTCAAAGGTGGCTCGCGCGCCACCCAATGGGCTGCGGATGCATGCAAATCCAAATATTTGCTCTTTCTTATGACCAAAACTCGTCTTTGTAGATATTTATCACATCAAACAAGTTTATAATATGTGCATGCAAATCCAGAGAATTGAAAATGTTAATTAAGTCTCTCACAAGCCTTTGAATTTACTACCAAGTTTGTAAATGAATTGCAGTGTCCCCTATTTCCTCCACCAAAAAAATTCCATACCGAATTTGCCCAATCCCTTCAGCAATTATTTGGAGGTCAAGCAAGTCAAGGAGAAGGTAAATAAAAGTTTCTGGAAGGGGAGGCTCAAATTTATCTCAAAGGCTAATAAGGTTCAGCGGATTTAGCTTTAGCCCACTTTTCCTAAGATAAACTTTTTTTCTTTCTTTTCTTTTTTAACTTATTCTTATACGGCACAGTAAATACAAATGAAAAGTGGAATTGACATCATACAGTAATTAGTTGTTTATGCTTACGTTTTTTCTGATTTGTATAAGATTCGTCATGTCATTGTCTGTGTCTCTGTCTTCGTATATTTTCTTCCTCGTCTTGATGTACCTCAATCTAGATAGCGCCATTGCATTGATGCATTATTAGCGATTATGGTTGATGAATATCTTTCTTTTTTTTGTGAGTAATTGATNGAATATCTTTCAATTGCATTCCCGCGATATGGGCCGTCTCGATAGCACTAGCCCCGAGCAATAATGATATCGAATTTGAGTCATCATGCTTGTTTAATGCTATCAATTTTCAAGCAGTTATTGGATTTATTGGAGAAAATCACAATTAAACAAAAAAAAAAAATTTAAGATATCTTGGATATAGTATTAATATCTTGGCATAATTTTTTTTCATCTTTAATTACTTGTTTCCCATAATTAAGTGCCTTAATTAAAGAGTATTGACCATAATTGAGCCGCCCCTCCCTGCGAATGCTAATCATCTGAAATTCTGTGATGCCTGCAAAAATGTCCTTTTCATTTCATTCTTTCTTTTTTGTTCTTTGCTTTTTTTATTCTTTTTTTGGTTTTTTTCTTTCATTTAGGCATGAATTACTACGTAATGGTGAGTCCCAAAAATAAAATACATGAGTAAGCTATCCTTTCTATATAAAACAGAGTATTGCATCAAAAATATTAAATAATGCTTATAGCAAAGGGTTAAATTACTTGTTTTAGGGGCCAACTTGGAAACCGTTTTACTTTCTTTCTTTCTTTTTTTTTTCCTAGTCCTCTTATTTTTTAATTTGTCTTAAATTGTAAAGAGAAAGGCCATATATCACATTTTTGTCTCATACATCCTACAATGTTGATGTTGTAGTTCCTCCCAATTCTTGCTATTGTAGGACTCCTGGTGCATCCAATGCCACCCAATAGATCGTCCTTCCATGAAAGATGTGGTTCAAATGTTGGAAGGAGAAGAGAATAAATTAACTATGTCTCCTAATCCCTTTACTTCTGCCAGGCCATAAGAATTAATGACAACTATACCAACAAAACGTCTAAACCATGAGTTGGAAGATCATTCCAGAATTAGAATAATTGTATGTATACTTGACGTATGTAATAACTATCACAGGTTGTAATAATCTTGCATTCTTAGAACTTATTAATCATGTGACTGCAGGGACTTCCAAGTTTTTTTTTTTTTTTTTTGTATCAAGATGAGTAATTTGAGGATTATAACTTGGTGCATATGTCGTGAATTTTATAGGTGGTGACATGACCACGTGTACACGCGTGATAAATAGCTTGTTAATATTTCTGACTGAACATTAATTAATGGAGGTATGTAAAAATAAAAAATTTGTAAAATCCATGTAGCATAATTGACACTTTTGAAAATTGGGTAGCTATTTGATAAACCTGCACACTACAAGTAATAAAATGGTATTTAACCCAAAAACAAAAAAATTGCCCTGTAGATGAACCGTAGTGAGCAAATTTTAAAAACCAAAACAACACACTCATGCTGGCATTGGTCAAAAATAACTTCACTTACTTTTTTTTTAAAAAAAAAAAAAAAAAAAAAAAAATATAAGCATAACTCTCCAATTACTTGAAAGGTTATAATAGGAGCAATATTTGTAACGCTTCCGGGGTTTATAAAAGATAACAAACTTGCGGAGTGTTACTATAATATCTTCGGCTTATTATAGTAAATAAATAAACTCAAAAAATTTATATCTATCCCCTAATCAGATAACAAAGCAATTGAAAAGATACTTCTTTTTCTTTTTTCTTTTTTCAATCATGATAGCCACATAATTAAGTCACATAAATAAATAACCAAAGCTCTACCAACAACAAATAAATAAAACATTATAACATAACTTATTGTAGAAAAGTAAACATCATTCGTCACGGTCATAGACCCGAATATCAAGTCTAGGTAATCAAAATAATACATATCAAGTCTAGTAGTCAGGGCAATACATCGAAAGACAAAAGAGATCACTGGTCGCCAACGAAATCCTCAACTGCCCAAGATGAAGTATATGTACCACCAATACATAAACCTGACCATACCAAACTCAAACTCCTATGCATGCTCTTGGATGTAAGCTGTAATACTCCAAAAAATAAAAATAGTTTTTTAAACACGTGCGGCTTTCAAAAATCACAGAGAGTAATTTATTTTTATAAGGATAACATACAGTGCTCAATATGGATGCTTGTAATCAGTAAATATGAACAGATTATGACATGTAAAACAGTAGAATTTGTTTGGAGTTTTACTTACAACTTTCGGTTTACGCTTGATTACACCTTCTAGAACGCGTTTATGGTTGTTTGCATTCTATATTATAACTATATGTTTTAATAATGATTGATTCAAGAATTGATTGTAATGATTCATAAACAATGTGAAATAAATTGTTTAAATAAAAATATAATTTTAACATTATTTTTATAAGAAAAAAAAAAAAAAGGAACACTACAAAATAGCCATAAGAAGAATAGTCTACATGACAAAAGAGAGAATATAAAATTAAATTTGAACTTTTAATTTTTTACAAGAAATCCCCTGTAATTTTTCTACGACACTTAAGCTGGATACATCTATGTTAGGCTCTTAGCTTCGTATTACTTATAAAACCTTTCTTTCTTTTTTCCTGAGCTAATACTTAAAATCGACGGAAACGTGCTACACCAACGCTGATTTGTCCAAGTAAATCGAGTCGGCTTAATCAATGTGTGCGCATTTGATGATAAGGTTAGGATTTTTTTTTTCAATTTTGTCTTCCATTATCTATTACCTTTTTTCTCCAATCAACTGAGTAAGTTTGACTTGGCAGCCTTCATGCCACTTGACCAAAGACCAGAAACAGTATTCAAACCTGATTTTTTCTAACCCACTATCTAATCCGAAGTCTGATCGATCAATAATGCATGCATCTACAAAATAATAATAATAATAATGCATGCATCTGATCAATAATGTAGGCTCTGAAAAGTACTCTATCCCCTAATCACATAAATAAATAAACGAAGCTTTACAACAAGAAGATAAATTAAAACATCATAACCTAACTTATCGTAAAAAAGTTAACATCATTTGTCCGTCATAGACCGAATATCAAGTCTAGGTAATCAAAATAATACATCTAAAAGTCTAGTAGTCAGGGCAATACATCGAAAACAAAAAAGATCACGGCTCAATCAACGAATTCTTAACTGCTCAAGATGAAGTATATGTACCAACGGTACATAAAAACTGACCAGACCAACTCAAACTCCTATGCATGTTTTTTGGAAGTGAACTCTAATACCTGAAAAATAAAAAATATTTTTAAACACATACGGCTTTCAAAAATCAAGAGAGTATTAATTTTATAAGGATAACATATAGTGCACATATGAGCATATTTTACAACACGGGGCTCATAACACTGAATAACAATTAAGCATTAACAGATATGACATGCAAAACAGTGGAATTTGGTTAGGAAATTTTAATTACAACTTTCGCTTTACTCCTTATTACAACTTTTAATCGTCTGCATTTCATATAATAATTATATGTTTAATAAAAACTTATTAAAGGGTTGGTTTTGACTGACACATCAACAATATAAAATAATTATTTTTAAAACAATATAATTTCTAGCATTATTTCTTAAAAAAAAAAAAAAACTACAAAATAGTCCTAGAAGAAAAGGCTACAAGAAAAGAAAGAGTATAAAATTAAATCTTGGCCATTCATTTTTTACAAAAAATCTCCCGTCATTTTTCTACCACAGTTAAGCCGGACCCATCTATCTTAGGCTCTTAGCTTTCGTATTATTTATAAACCTTTTTTTATTTTCCGTTTCCTGAGCTAATTAAATACTTACGAACTTAAATCAACAGAAAAAGTGCTACACCAACGCTGATTTGTCTAAGTCAATCGAGTCGGCTTAATCAATGCGTGCGCATTTGATGATAAGGTTAGGATTTTTTTCAATTTTGTTTTCCGTTATCGATGACCTCTTTTCTTCAATCAATTACTGAGTAAGTTTGACTTGGCACCGTTCATGCCACTTGACCAAAGACCAGAAACAGTAATCAAACCTGCCCTCTTGTCTTCTTTCTGTTTTTTTCTACCCCACTATGTAAATCTAATCCGAAGTCTGATAAAAAAATGCATGCATCGGTCAACACTCGTGACTCGTATGATGAATTATTATAGTTGTAGGCTCAGAAAAGTTGTTGAGTCGTTGGAACCAGGAAAACAGTGACCTAGGAAACATCAAGCTTAGCAGATAAGGAAATGATTCACTAGAGAAGTTTATATCTTCAATGGCCGCCAAGAATTGTATCCTTAATTGAGATAAGCTGCAAGATATTGTTCCTAGCGTAGCAAAAGAAATTGAATATCTTCACCACGGATGCGACCAACGAATCCTCCATTTCGATATCAAACCTCACAATGCTTTGCTAGACCACAACTTCAATTCAAAAATTTCTAATTTTGATCTTGCCAAGTTATGTTCAAATGATCAAAGTGCAATGTCCATGACCGCAGCTAGGAGAACTGTGGGTTACATTGCACCCGAAGTGTTCTTTAAAAATTTTGGAAATATGTCTTCTAAAGTAGATATTTACAGCTTTAGAATATTGTTACTTGAAATAGTTGGAGGGAGGAAAAATGTTGACGTTACAATTGAGAACACTAGCCAAGTCTACTTTCCAGAATAGATCTAGAATCTCTTAAAACAAAAAGAAGACATATGAATCTTTGTTGAGGATGATGGAGATACTAAAATTATAAAGAAATTCTAAGAGAGAAAACCATGATAGCTCTAAGAAAACCTAAACCTCTCTTAGTTCAAGTTTCTATGACCTAAAACCTTGCTAAAGGTGCATGAAGATCACAGTTTGAATGGTGCATGAAGATCTCTTAAATAATCTAGTAAAACTTGATCTCCAATTAAAAAAAAAATGAGTCGCGTTCNATAATGGTTAATGAGCCATTCGAACTACGATAAGTTAAACTTCAAAACAATAATTTCTTCTAGAGGCGCATTCGAACTGGTTAATGAGCAATTCGAATTGTGATAGGTTAAACTTCAAAACAATGACTTCTTTTGGAGGTGCGTTCAAACCATCTTAGGACCTACTTGGAACAAGGCTCACTAGAAGATTTGAATCTGCTATAATTCAAACCAAGTTGAAACGCGCTTAGAACGAGACTCTCTGGAAAGCTTCAACACGATCCAGTTTGAACTAACTTAGGATGCAAATGGAACGAGGCTCTCGAGAATACTTCAAATAGGTCCAGTTTGAACTTACTCAAGACGCAAATGGAACGAGGCTCTCGAAAATACTTCAAACAGTTGTTGTTCGAACTTACTACCACCGAGTTCGAACTTGAAACATAAAAACTGAATTTTTACAATGAAAAATCATAAGTACACTTTCTCTAATAAATCAAATTACATCCAGGTATTTTGAGCACTGAATTAGCTTAACTTAAAAACTAACACTATTTAATTATAACATCTAGAAAGGAATCATGGTGTTTTATGTTTTTTGTTTGAAAATTTTTTTTTGATGTGATGTAAATACAAAACATAATTTTGATTATTTTGAGTTATTTGCTAGAGAAATGCTATCCCTCAATTTCTAGCATTCTCTCATCCATCTTCACCCATGTTTTTTTCCAAATCCACCATATATTGTATATGTAAGACCCACCATTTCTCTATTTGTTAATGTTTTTGTTTTAAAAATAAAAATAAAAAGAGAGAGAGAAGGAAAATGATTTAACAAACAAAGCCCATGACCTCTGAGATTAGAATTTTCCTTTTGGCTAACATTTATCTGTTTCAACATTATTGTTGGTAGTCCTTAGGAACCTTTTCCTCAATCAACTAACAAGTGAGACTTCTCACGCCATTCATGTTGCTGAACATTAGACTTTGAGATACATGTCAATTTTGCATTTGTTTCGATTCTTATTGTGTCTGTAAAATAAGAAGTTTAAAATCATTTTTTCTACCTCTATAGTTTTATTAGTACTGTCTATGATTTCAATATGTCATATGCACCACGATTCTTGTGAGCAAAAGCTACCTATCAACGTGTTCACTTCACTGCAAGCTGCAAAGCTTGCTTAGTTCAGTTCAGTTTCAGTTTAGTTCACTGCAAGTTGTTAGATTCTGTTATTTTGCAAGAAGAAGAGACCTCCCTTCTCCTTACCCAGTCCAATCGTCAACCATGGAAACATGTTCTGTATAAAGCAAAATAAGTCAAGGAATATGAGACAACAATGAAGAGATTTGATGAGCTTGCTGGTAGAAATTAGATTGAAAGAAAATGATGGAATGCATAAAACATCTGTGAGGATTAGATTTTCTGAAATATTAACAGTACCAATGTGAGTTACAGCAGCCAATTGTCCATTAGGTAATTTTACATGAGTGGAAACAATAGCTGTGATGGAAGTAAAGAAAGATACAGATCCTATCATGTGATTTGTCGCTCCAGTATCTATAATCCAAGGACTAGGATCTAAATCATGAATTGAGGCAACTTGGAATGAACGAATAAAAGTTGCAGAAAAAACTGAATGAGAGAAATCAGGAATAGAGGCTAATGGATTGAAAACAGAGTCTGAAAAATGGATTTACCTGACATGTTTGAGAAGAAGTGATCTTGATTGGCAGAAGTAGTTGCTACTTGATGAACAGATGCTTGATTGTCAGAATTGTGATTCTTGAACAATGCCAAAAGTTGTTGGCATTGATCTTGAGTGATTGGCAGAGAATTGATCTAAGAATCTGATTGATCTTGACCTTGGACTTGATATGCTGAAGAGTATTGTGGTTTTGGCTTATTAGACTTGAAGCTGAGAGATAACCATGCAATTTGTAGCATTTTTCGACAGTGTGTCCTAGTAGACCGCAGTGAGTGCACAAGGGCCTTTCCTTTCGAAAATTTTGCTGAAAATTTAGCTTGCCAAACCTTTGGTGATTTTGTTGTGCCTGTGGTTGTGACCTTGAAAGCATTGCAACAGTCTCATGGCTATGAGATGTGATAGAAATATCACGTTGCTTTTCCTCTTGAAGTATAAGAGAAAACACCTTATTTATCGGTGGTAAATGGTCAATAAGTAGGATTTGACCTCTTATATGGGAGAATGAATCATTCAACCCCATCAAGAACTGAAAGACATAATCCTGATGACAATGATCTAGGAGAGTCTTTGCAGCTCCACAAGAACAATATGGAATTGGCCTATAATTGAGTAATTCATCCCAAAGGCCTTTGAGATGTGTGTTGTAATGACTTACAGTAAGATTTCCTTGTGATTGTGCAAATATGGCCTTTTGGAGTTGAAAAACCCGAGGACCATTCTTCTATGAAAATCTTTCTTTAAGATCTAACCACATTTCCTCCGCAGTATTTGTGTAGAGCACACTTGCTGCAATATCCTTGGAAATGGAGTTGAGTAACCATGAGAGAACCATGTTATTACTCCTTGTCCAGGCACGAAACAGGACTTCAGATGAAGTAGGCGGACTACTAAGAGATCCGTCAATGAATCTGATCTTGTTTTTCGCAATCAGTGCCATCATCACTAATCGGCTCCATGTGTTGTAGTTATCTCCAGCGAGGACTTGAAAAACTAGTACAGAACCAGGAGAATCTCCATGGTGGAGATAGTATGGGCTGGATGGATCTTCGACAAGAATTTCATAAGAAAGAGAATCAGACGCCATAATCAGAAGCTTGAAGGCTCTAATACCATAACAGAATTCACACTGTGTAGATGAAAGAAGAACAAGGAAGCTAAATCAAGAAAATGGAGAGAACTGTATTCTGTATTGAAAGTGAAAAGTAACGATACAAGAGAAGAAATAAACTTATATACATGTGAGAAATCTCTGCTAAACCAGAAAACTAACTAACTATATCCAATTCATTTACAGCTAAGCAAACTAACTTAACTATCTAAAACTATTACACGTGCAAAATAATAAAATCTAACAACTTGCAGTGAACTAAACTGAAACTGAAACTGAACTGAACTATGCAAGCTTTGCAACTTGCAGTGAAGTGAACACGTTGATACTACCAATATTGTGAATGGCAACACAATATGTTAATTCGGTTTGGCATGCATGCATGCTCACACGCACATTAGAAGAAAAATAAAATTAAAAAATAATAATAATAAAAAATAAATAGAAGTAGAAAAAGAAAAACGCTCTAACACCAACACCATAAAGGTCCATGCGAGTTACCAAAAGCCAGGGAAGATATTCATGGCCTATTTGTAATCGGCTTAGCTCCGTTTATGCTTTTCATGACTTCAAAATTTAAAGGCTTTCAATCCTATGGGCTTATTCATGGCTTGTATTGAAGTTGTCCACAAGTGAACGGTGTCATTTGCAGCAACGTGGACTAAGGTACCTATCTACTTTCTGTTCCATTAGGGATGCGGATACGGGTTTGGGATAATGATGGGCCTTACTTTTGTCAAACCTGGCCTTATAATAGGCCTAGGCCTTACCTTAAACTTGCCCAAGAACAAGCACTAATCGGGAGGCAAGTCTCTTTTTTAAAATGTTGGGCCACTTATTCTTCACCAAGTGAAAAAAAAAAAAATTGTTTTTTTGTCTTTTGATCATGCATCATTATTAACTTTTCATAATAATAACAATAATTATAAGATCATCTAGACATGAATAAATGTAATTATGTTACTTTGTTTCTTTTTTTAAAAAAAATGTTATGTTTTAAAAAATGACAGAATTTTTCTTAAAATTGGGTTGAAAGAATTTCCTTTCACCCAATTTATAAAAATGAAATGTATCATATTTTTTTTAATAATATGTAAGATGCATATATTTTTTTAATAAAAAAATTGTCAACTTTGTCCTTATTATATAAAAAATATGTGCATCCTACATGTTAAAAGGACATATGTTATTTTTATAAATTTTGAATTAAAAGAATTTTGGAGAAAAACTCTTTCCTTTGAAAAATGCTTCGTATTTTGAATTATTTGTCAATCATTTTGAGAAAAGTATTTTTTGTTTAAAAAACTGAAAATTGTTTTTAAAACCTTTATAAAAGGATGCTTTTTATTGTTTTTATTTTTTAAATTGTGAGAATTTTTTTAAAAAAGTTGTCTTTTATTATTTTTTTTCAAATGCTAGGATAGGTTCTTACAATTATATTTTCCCAAATGGCAAGATTTAACCTATAACATTTAATTTCATCATGATAATAACTTAGGGTCAAATCAACCTATCTTTTTTTTTAAAAGTGAGTTTAAAACAAATAATTAGGCTTTCTTTACAAAGTTGCGTCATATTTTTCTCTATGACGATTTGTACATTTATTTGGATGGTTTAAACAACTTAAACGGCAAGAGTCGCGAGACAAAACGATAAGAGAAAATTATCAACCAATATTTTTTATTATTTTTGTAAAAATAAATATATCTTGTATCAATTAAAAGTGATATCGCTTTTAAAATTACCATTAGATTTATAATAAATTATTATTGACTTTTGATCCAATGATGATTTTAAAAGTCACATCAATTTTGGTTGACATAAGGTAGACATAAGGTTAACATGTATCACCAAAAGTGATGTGATTTTTAAAATCACCATTGAATTTATGATAGATCATTATTGACTTTTAATCTAATAGTAATTTTAAAAGCCACATCAATTTTAGTTAATAATAAGTAGACAAGAGGGTTACATATATAATTACTCTATTTTAAAACTTTAAAAAGTGTCAATTTAGGGTTATAATCTTTCAGAAGTTTGCAATGTCAATTTTTTCATCCAAATTTAGCGTCAAATTAAACGGTTGATGAGTGAAATTCCAAAAAAACCTCTAAAATATTTATAAAATTAAAAAAAATGCTTTGATTTAATAATAAAAAAATTAAACAAAAAAACAAAAAAGATGGGGGCATTGTAGAGATAACGTTAAATTTAAGCAGGGGGTTTACATTGCAAACTTTAAAATATGATAACTCTAAATTGATATTTTTTTGAGTTTAAATATATAATTATAAAAATAAAAATAATAATGAAGGGTGATAGGTGAAGTTAAAATAGTTAACGAGAAAACATGCTAAATTATGACGTTTTTGCTTTTATCCGCGATTATAATTTTGCCTTGTCGTACAACGCTTCCTTAAGCCACGCCCAGATAATAACTAATAAGCCAATCGAAAGAGAAGAGAGAAAGAGAAAGGTAAAGTAGAAGAAGGCGATAATGGGTGGAGAATGGCAGATCTTGAAGAGAATTCCCCGCATTAAATTCCACCAAAGACACCCAAAATCCTCAGCTTCAGGCTCTCTCTCTCTCTCTATTTTCTTTTCATTCTTTTCTTTTGCTTCTTGTAAATTTTCTTGTTAATTGATTTGTTGTCATGGCCTCCATTTGCACACATGTGATGATTGATTCTTATACTTCCTACTTATATGACAATTTAAGAAAGAAATACTGGGATAGAAAGTTTGGCTCAAATTTTAATTTAAGATGCTTTATACTTTGATTGATTCAGGGTTTGTGCATCTTTATTATGTTGTGTTGTCAAACTGAATACTGGGTCATTCTTGTTTTATTTCAAACTGTACCATATGGAAACTTTCATAATTATCTAATTCGGATTGGCTAATTTATGGTCCAATTATATGTTCATGAGCTATTGAGATGGATGAGCAGTTTGCCTTCAAGAATAACAAAGGAGTATGAGGATGTTTTGAGCTGTTTAGCAAAAAAATAAATGATGCCGTATAGCTTTGTTCAGAAAGGTTATGCTAGATTAATTGATGTGGCTGCAGCTGTACTTGTTAGGCCTTCTGTGATTCAAGTGGGGCATTACAAGGACAAGGGGAGGACCCAAAATGATATCATGGAGCAGAGAGGGTTCCCTAGCCATTACCGAACAGTATGATTCATGAAGGATTTACTCAAGTTAAAAATAGTAAATAGAAGTTGGAGGACCCCTTTCCCGGTTTCCCTTATTTGAATAGAAAAAAAAAAAAAAAAAAAAAAAATAGAAATTGGAGGGAAGTAGTATTCAGGGACTATGTAAAGGAATGTAGGCTTCGATATGAGTAATGAGGAACAGTGATGCCTGAGTGAGTGGTGGGGAGCTCAGATTGTAGAATATGGATGCTGCTGACAAAAGGGGAGGGGCGAACACATAGAGAAAATAGAATCGAACATGAAAAATTTATGTAATAAGGAGTTAAACAAAACCAAAAAAAAAAAAAGCATATTTGTTACACATAAATATGGATGCTGCTGACAAAAGGGGAGGGGCGAACACATAGAGAAAATAGAATCGTACATGAAAAATTTATGTAATAAGGAGTTAAACAAAACCAAAAAAAAAAAGCATATTTGTTACACATAAATATTAAGCATCTTTGCGCTATCAAATACAAATGAGATAACTAATTGTCTTCTTTATAGGAATGTAATAAATCAAAAGACTTGTATATAAATTAATTTGCATTTAAAATTGAGATGATTGACTTGATTCATTTGATTGATTCGAATTTTCTTCGCCACCTGCTATAATGCTCTCTAGTGATGATAGAGAAGGCTTGGAAGGCATTTGTAAGCATTCAACTTCTCCTTCAAGCATTTGTACGACTTTGTTCATTGAAGGGCGATCACTAGGCTTCATTTGTATACACCATAATGCAACAATGATCATCTTCTTGCCTTTTTTCTTTTCCTCCTCTATGGCGTCTTCCATTTCTATGTCGTTTCCATCGTTTAATTGGTCATAGACCCAAGTAGGGAAGTATATTTGGCTTGAGTGTTCTGCAAATGCGTTTAAGTTCTTTCTTCTACCAGCCATTTCCATCAATAACATTCCAAAACTATAAACATCAGCTTTGAATGAGACGCCTCCAATATTTTTGTAGAACAACTCAGGAGCCATGTATCCTAATGTCCCTCTTACAGCAGTCAAATAAACAATATTATCATTTACTGGATACAATTTTGCTAGGCCAAAGTCAGAAACCTTGGGAGTAAAATTCTCATCAAGAAGAATGTTGTGAGGCTTGATATCAAAATGTAAAATCTGAACGTCACAACCTTAATGTATATATTCAATTCCACGAGCCACTCCTAGAGCTATATCATACATTTTATCATAGCTTAGGAGCGCACTTATTTCTGGCAAAAATATGTGTTTATTTAGGGAACCATTAGGCATGAACTCATATACAAGAGCCCGTTTTGATCCTTCAACGCAAAAACCAATGAGTTGTACTACATTAACATGGTGAATCCTTCCAATAGTTGCAACTTCGTTGATAAAGTCTTGTCCGTTAGTTTTGGACTTACCTAACATCTTTATAGCCACAAGACGACCACTTCGAAGCGTTCCTTTAAATACAGTACCAAAGCCTCCTTCACCTAATTCGTCTTTGAAACTCTTAGTCATCTTCCTAATTTCGGAATAAGAGTACCTTATTGGCATAAGATTATTGTGGCTTTGCAGGAATTCTTCAACAACATCATATATTGATAAATGCCTTCTACGCCATTTATATATCAAAAACGCAACCACACATGGAGTCCCAAGTACAATCTTTATTGCAGAGTATGGTCCAATATATATCAAAAACATCATATATTATTGGTAGAGCCTATAAAAGCAAATTTAATAAACAAAATTAGAGCTTGATTGAAATCCAAGAGCGAGATCGATGAGCTAAAACCATAGTCCGAAACCCTAACGCTGGAGAATGCGCATCAGACTCAGCGATCGGCGACAAAACTCCGAAAGAGAGAGAGAGATTTACCATTGGGTGCGTGTTGGTGCAGAGAGAGAATCTGTGACCTCAGAAAGCAGCCAAATGAGAGGGGAGAAGAAGACGGCGATGTGTTTCAAAAGGAAGGAGCCAAATTTGGGGTTTTGTTTTTTACAACGATTGAACAAAATCTGTCTTCTTCTTCTTGCTTCCATTTTGACCAAGATTCTTCTTCTTCTTCTTTGTCAAGACACACCAACTCTTGTGGAACAAAACGCAAGGCAGCAGCTATTGGAGATGGACACTGGAGAGAGAGAGTGAACGCACGCACAGGAATATTAAAATGAGAAAAAGCATTTGGCGAAACCTTTTGTTGCGGTAAATTTGGTGTGAGACTCTGACAAGAACCAAATTGGCGAAACGATGGAGAGCTTGATGCACGGCCGCTTTTGTGATTTTTCTTCAAATTCTAGCTAAACCCACGAAATGAAGAGCTTGATAAGGATGCTCTAAACCTAACGAAATTTCTGAATTGTTGTAATTTGTAAACCATGCTGACGGGGAATCGCAACATTCGTGTTTCAAACAGGATTCATGCATTGAAGCTGATAGACGGCAAAAAATATGTGAATGGGCCTGGTTGAGGAAAATGAATCCACACAGCCTCAAGCAGTCAAATATCCCCATATCAAGTTTAAAGCCCAGCTGTAGCTGGAACTGGTACATGAGAAGCACACTGACCATTGCGTCTTAGTCATGTTTCGTTGGGCTTGGCGCTTGATCCATTAGATAATGAAATGGTATGCGTGTGGATTAGAGAATGATAAATGCCAAAACGTACTAATTCTGAAAAAAAAAAATGACTAAAACAAAGTTTTTTTTTTTCTAATTAACTAAAACAAAGTTATTTCAGCTTAACATATTTTGTTCAACAAAATTAGGGAAAAATTAACAGGCTAGACATGATTAAAATTAATGATGGTGTAAGTGATAGTTATAATTTGTTTTTTCCATTGAAGAATTATAACTTTAATAAAAAGGATACACGTATGCCGATATTAAAAAGATCAAGATTTCGAACTAATTTATTGAGAAGTTAGGCCAAGGAGTTTATGGAACACTATTTAAAATTTTAGAGAAAAACTTTTCAATAAAATTCATGTTGCAATGGAAATCCTAAACACTACAAGGAAACGAGAAAGAACTCACAAATAAAGTGAGAACAATAAGTAGGATCGCCATTTTAATATGGTCTTTTTAGATTGGCTTATGCGTTGAAGGATTCAGACGAGCTTTATTTTATAAACTTTTATCAAATGATTCACTAGAGAGTTCAATGGTTAGGACAAGCTACTGCAGACAGAATTCATCCAAACACTTGTTCTTGTTGAAAGGTTTGACACGGTTAATTAAAAAAGATAAAGTATAAAAGTACAACGCATCTAATTTAGACCAAAATTTCATCATTTAGAACCTCCATGGATGAATCTAATTTCAATTCCTAAAGCAGCACTAGTTTCTGAAAAGGCTATTAGGTTTCATAAATTAGGAACAAAAAAAAAACCACAAATTGTTTCTTACTTTGGTTCTTGCCCATGATGACATTTCTTCTTCTTTGACTCTCAAACACGAAAGTATTGGAATTATGTGTCTTTTCTCCAATTGTAAAAGGCTTTCTTTAAGTTTGGGAATAGTATGTACTTGGTGAAGTAAGGATAATTTTCATAATTTCTATAGTTTATATGCAAAGATTATTTATTATATATATCTTTCTATTTCTTTATTTTTTTTCCTTAGCACTGTGTACCATCGGCAATTTTGTAATTTCATTCGATTTTTGTATCCTCTGATTTCATGAAGAAGGTTAAAGGCTTTTTAGAGTTCAAACTTTTAGCATAACTATGAACAATCGTGTTGTAAGAAATAAAATTATTCTCAAGCAGCATCAAAAGCTTTCCAAGCATCTTCCATTACGTCAGACCGTGCATACATGCTAACAAGAGAATTTCAAGACAAATTGGGGTAAGACGTAGTCTCACTATGTGGGTATAATTGCTCACTTACAAACGAGTCAGAAAGATTTTGCATATATGCCTTAAGGACACTAGAAAGGGTGATTTGCAAAAAATGATCCTTTATCATTTCAAAAAGAAGTTTCAAACTTCCTTATAACGCCCTTCACTTTGAATATATACTCTGATAGCCATGACATTCTGATCTACCATCCGATCGAGCACTTTCCTTGAATCATCAACAAATCCATTCGCCGCACACTTTGCACACATGTCCACCAAACAACAACCAACAAAAGCAATAAAGCCAATCCCACTAGAATAACCCCCAAGAATGCAATTGTTGCCCAAGAGGAAATAATTCCAACTCCACCCAATTCAAGCTGATAAAACTGGGCTTAGAGTAAACCAAGATGGTACCTAACCACTCAAAACCATATCCAAATACAAACCTATTGCCTCTCTTGGGTACCCCAATTGCATGAACTAAGTTATCATCGAAGTCCAAGTAACTGCATTCTTCTTTTGTGTTTTCCCAAACATCTTATACACTAAAATTTCAATCCCGTCACAAGCATATTAATCAATGCACACCCGACACACACATAAGACCCAAAGCTTTCTAGAGTGACTTTAAACATTTAACCATTGTTATAACATTTTATACTTTCAAAACCTTGAAAAAACAGCTGCTCGATTAGCTCATTCTCTTCAACGTTTAAAACAAAAACTTATGTGGATTGTGACCAATAGTATCTGTAAATGACAAGGACGGTCCAATCTGATATGCCAAATTTGCGAAGCAGAGGATGACTAATGCAAAACGAAGAATAGCACTATACCTTGTCAAACTGAAACTGAATTCATTGGTTAAATATGAGCAAATAGAGTTCAAAAAATAAAAATAAATGATGTAATAAGGCAAGTTATCATAAATCAAAGGATCGGAACTGATCTTATTTACCACACATAAATATCAAGCATCTTTGTGCTATCAAATATAGATGCGAAAACTAAATGCCCCCTTTAATGGGAACGAAATTCATCAGTCTCATATCAATTAGTTTGCGTTTACAACTGTGTTGATTGACTTGAGTCTTCTGATTGAATTGATGAGCAAGTTTGATTTGTATCATTTCCAGGATCCCTCACGAGGCTCTCTTTCGATGATAAGAAAGGTTTTGAAGGCATTTGTAAGCTTTCAACTTCTCCTTCAAGCATTTCTACAACTTTGTTCATTGAGGGGCGATCATTAGGCTTCATCTGTATACACCATAATGCAACCATAATCATCTTCATAACTATTTTCTTTTCTTCNTTCAGTAACATCTTCCATTTCTATGCTCTTTTCCTCGTGCAATTGGTCATAAACCCAAGTAGGAAAATAAATTTGGCTTGAATGGTCTGCAAATGCATTCAAGTTCTTTCTTCTAACCGCCATTTCCATCAATAACATTCCGAAACTATAAACATCAGCTTTGTATGAGACGCCACCAATGTTTTTGTAGAACAACTCAGGAGCCATATATCCTAATGTTCCTCTTGCAGCAGTCAAAGAAACAATGTTGTTATTTACAGGATACAATTTTGCTAAGCCAAAGTCAGAAACTTTTGGAGTAAAATTCTCATCAAGAAGAATGTTGTGAGGCTTGATGTCAAAATGCAAAATCTGCATGTCACATCCTTGATGTAGGTATTCAATCCCACGAGCCACGCCTAAAGCTATATCATACATTTTATCATAGCATAGGAGGGTACTTACTTCTGGCGAAAATATGTATTTATTTAGGGAGCCGTTAGGCATGAACTCATATACAAGAGCCCGTTCTGATCCTTCAACGCAAAAACCAATGAGTTGCACTACATTAACATGATAAATCCTTCCAATGGTTGCAACTTCATTGATAAAGTCTTGCCCATTAGATTTAGACTTACCTAACATCTTTATAGCTACGAGTTGGCCACTTCGAAGTGTTCCTTTAAATACAGTACCATAGCCTCCTTCACCCAATTTGTCCTTAAAATTTTTGGTCATCTTTCTAATTTCTGAGTAAGAGTACCTTATTGGCATGAGGTTATTGTAGCTCTGCAAAAATTCTTCAACCACATCATACATCGATAAATGCCTCCTACGCCATTTATAGAACAAAAATGCAATCACACAGGGAGTCCCCAATACAACTTTTGCTTCGAGGTATAGTCCTATATATGCGAGAACATCATCAAAATAAATTATAAGACAATAAACATATAGATGCCCTACCGTCAACATTTTTTTTTTAATTGCAGCTCAACCAACTGCCTTTCTAAATCCTAGTAACTAAGCACAATATTTGTTTTCCTTTTCATATAAAGTTCATTAACATTTTCATCTTATCTGCATTTTAAATCATTTTCATGCTTCACAATATCGAATTATCTCCTGAAAAGGGAGAAGAATAATTAATGAAGATCAAAGGAGAATTAGAGGTTCTTACCGCCGACGTAGAACATGTTCACCAATAGCCTTATCAAATATTCTGCAAGAAATATATAAAAATAAAAAAATAAAATAAAATAAAATAAGTGAAATTAATTAATTAATCAGGAAAGTGACATAAGTAATTTAAGTGTATAGTAAGACCAAATAAAATTGGGTAAACAACTTTCCCCTTCGGTCATGTTTAAGAAGAGATATAAACAATTTTATAAACCTTTAGACTTTATATCTCTGGGCTTTAAATTGGGCTGAGCTCAAGAGAAATAGCTCTGATTACCAACCAAGGCCCCAAAATGAAGAAGATAAAGGTGCAGAGACAGTCAAGAGGTACCCTGTTCTATGTTTTCTCAATGTGCTGGCTTGAGGCAACTGTAGATGGGGTGAATAATTTGCCAATTGAGGCTAGAAAACGAGGTTTTAAGGGAAGGAAACTAATTTTCGTTAAGAATTGATATTTCTCCTAAACAAATCCTCACTATTCTATATTATCCTTCAAACAACTTTTTGAGACAGAAACCTCACCAAATTTGTCATTATATTCATCTAAGTGATGAGAAATCGCAAATTTGTCTCCTGGTTTGACAAAGAAAAGAATGACATCAGTGTTTGGAAACTTAGAATTAAAAGTCAGCATTTTTTTAGTAGGAAATAACTTTACAACTTAGAATTAAGCACAATATTTGTTATCTTTTTCATGGAAGAGTCATTAATATTTCATCTTGTTTGCACATTAAAATTATTAAATGCTTCATAGTGTAAGAAAGAGATAGGTACTTACTTATTATCCTCGGCACTAGTAGGTAGTAAACAGCTCCACGAACTACAAAAAAGATAAACTTACTGAGTAATAGACTTGGGTCAGTCGGAGCTTCCCATTGTCAGTCGGGCATCTTAATCAAACAATGACTAGAATTTGATTAACCAAAATCCTATTCAAGTTAATTAAGCCTAGAGTAACCATTCTTGAGCAAACATTTTATTTTATTTTTGGGTGGAAATGGATGCAGGAAATTCGCCGTTGCTGAGGAGCAATCAATGCATGTTGGCTTGAAAACTGTGAAGAAATTGGGTACAAAGGTGGAATTATTGGACAGAAGACAGTACCTTTAGTGTCTTTGGGGAAGCATTCGGTTTCTGATTCAGTGCTACCATTCAATCTGCATTTCATGCCTTTTACTTCACAGTGTCCACATGATGGCCTGTACCACTCCAAGTCAAGAATTTTCTCATCTTCAGTACCGACCATTATAGTAGTTGGAATTTGTACAAGATTATACATCTTTGTACAAGATATGGGCAAATCAATGATGGCCGTATATCGCGATCTTCTGAATGCATAAACTTGGTAGGTAGGGCCACTAAGACAACAGATCGGATCGTAATGCGTAATTGTTGCACTTGGGGAACAATTGAAGAAGGCATAGTCATCAAGGTAATAAGTATCTACGTTGAATCGGAAAGGCGAGGAAGATAAATTGAGTCCCTGAAACCGCCTTGGAGAGCAATGATCTGGATCATATATTTGCATTACCTGAGATATGTAGTTAATATCTTTGACAAAGAGTTTTACTGAAATCGGCAAGTTGAGCACCGTTTCGTGTGTATCAGTGCAGGAGAGTTCAAACCCAGGATATCCGCAGTGGTCTGGCTGGCTGTTCAGTCGGAAGGGAAATCGAATGGCTGGGCCATGGTCTCCACACCGTGATTGATCGGTACACACATTTTGGGCTTCTCCAAGGTCTATGATAAAAGCCAGAAACAAGAACAAGTATGAGATTACAATTTGTAAGCAAATATCCATCTCTCTGCTCTTGAGGAATGGTTCTGAGCCTAATTAAATAGCTAGATATACTAGTTCGGCTTTCTCCGGTGATTACCTCTCACTTTGTCCAGTAAATTTCAGGTAAACTTCTCATGGACTTGGACTATGTGGTGATGACGACTAGTAAGATTTGTTAAAAGTCAGTCGTCATTGATTTTTTAATATATGACGTAGGTGCTTACGCCTTATAAATTTACATTATTTACTTTGTCCATAGGCGCTGTGGATTGTACGTGGAAGCTATACCCTGGCCTCTCTCATTATCTTCTCTCTCTCTCTCAATGGCAAGACGAATGCTCTTCCCTGTGGTACTCATGATCCTAACTGTTGTTCTTGTCCAAGTCCATGAAGCTTGCAGTGCCAACCATAGTCATAATCACTGTCCTGCTTCTTCCTGCGGCAATATCCACAACATAAGCTATCCGTTCCGGTTGAACGGCGATCCAGCAATCTGCGGCGATCCAAGGTATAATCTGTCATGTGAGAATAACCAAACAGTGTTATACTTATATGACGGAAGATTCTACGTACAGGAAATTGATTACGACTACCACACAATCCGACTTGTAGACTCAGGTATTCAAAAGGCCAAACGGGGAATTGATAGCGACTCCTTCATCCCTCGTTATTCTCTTGGCAAAACTAATTTCAGTTCAAGGGATCCATATGTTATACCTGTTAATGGTGACGCACAAGATCCATACTTATATGCTAATGAGTTTTGCTATTTGAGCTTGCCCTATGAGACAACAGAAATAGTTTTCGTGAACTGCGAAAAACAAGTGAAGTCTCCAATTTATTTGGACATTTCTACTTGCTTTAAGAATGGAGAAGTGTATTCTTCCAACTCTTTTTTATCCCATTCCAAGAGGTATACATATGTTATACCTGACTCGAGCATAAGCGTAATGTATTTGGAGGAGTCGTGCCAAATAGAGCAAAAGTCTCTGACGTCAATAACAGGTCGGTGGGAAACATATTGGCCAAATGGTAGTTTTCCATATTTTGGATGTACTGACTTTTACGATGAAGTGGTCTCCGGCTTTATGCTTTCATGGTGCCAAGTTGCAGGTGCGTAAGGAATGCAAGAAAAAAGATATAACACTTGAGAGTTTCTAATGAAATATCTTAATTACATGGTGACCATTATCTTCATTTTGCACATTTCTTTCTTCTCTTTAATTTGCCACAGTTTGATCAATACCATTAATATTCCAAGGATTAGCACCATACAAGCGGGTGGTTATTAACCTCAACTAACTGCTATTCGCATAACCACTTTAATATGAGGTTGGCAAAAAATTACTAACCGCATATGTGAATACAGTTAGCGGCTTTAGAATAGGCAGTTGCGGTTAATTTTAACATAAGCGAATGGGGTTAGCAGTTATATATAAATAAACAAAATTCACCTATAGGTTTCATTTTTTGTTTTAAGGTTTTTTTCTCTCTCCTCTCACACTCACGCCGCAGCTCTCACTCTCTCAACCTCTCAACGCAGCCCAAAAGTACAATGTGACACCGCCACCGCCACTGCCGCCCGCAAGCTACGTGCAACAACACCGCCCACAAGCACCATGCGATGCCAAGCCCACAGCCATGGGCACCACCAGCGACCCACCAAGCCACCAGCCAACCAAAAGAGGTAACTTTTCTCTCTCTTTTTTTCCTTTGAATTTAGGGTCTAGGTTGATCTCTCTGTTTTAGTTAACATTTCTTTTGGTTTGCTGGCCATTTGTTTGGGTGTTTTGGAGGCCATTCAAATGTTGGTATATGGGGTATTTCTGGGCATTTGTCTTGACAGAATGATTATAGTTTTGCCTTGGGTTGTTTCTCTGCATCAGGAAGATCTGCTTTTGAAGTTGAACTGACTGAGCTTCTCATCATTGAATTGTTCAAGCTTTAATATCTATCTTCTTCTGTCAAATGGCTATAGCATAAGTGTTAAAATGTTATCTTGTGAGACTATGAACTCTATGTAGATGAACAAATTCATTAGCATCAATAATCTCTCAACAATCCCTAAAAAGATGTTCAAATAAGACTCAAAATACTAAAATAGGTTCAAAATGCCCGTTACTTCATAGGCGGTTATCAGTGCGGTTTTCTTTCAATAATTGCAATAACCGCGCGGATAGCGGTTAGTAACCGCCCGCTTAGGTGGACGGAACTTCTTGGTGCATACCAAATACTAGCGAATATCTTTCAAATTTTAGCCTTGCAATGACTTGATTTTTCATTCCAAGTTTCCAAACTCTGAGCTGAATTTTATTTTTTCTTTAGTTGAGGTAGGATTCTTTCCAACTAAACCATTTCGATACGTATCATTGGTGAGGTTTCTATCTCAAAAAGTTGTTTGAAGAATAATATAGAAGGCGGAATGATATCAAATAGGATGAGTTTCTTACTTATGATGACATAAGTAGAGGAAAACCATGTGCTTGGCCAATGGCTGATCTCAAACTTTCAGGTTTTGTTTAGATCTCAGAGACAATGAGGAAATGAAAGGAGAGTATCAATTTTCTTACGAAATCAGCCTCGTCTCTTGAATAAAAATTTCTTTCCGTGGCGCCCCTCATTATTTCTGCCATAACAAGGTTTTAGCATTCTATGCATTAACGTGCCAATGAGCTTTAGCTCATCAATTACTACTTCTTCCCTTTGTAATAAGGTAGAGGGTGAGGTCGTTGGTTTAAGTCTCATTAAATATATCAATAATAAAAAAAAAATTAAAAAAAATCTATGCACGTTTGCAAATCAGTTTTTTTGTAGAAACTTAAAATTTTATGGAAACAATTTTTATTTTTTGAATGTAAATGAGAAGCTAATTATGTTAATCTTTTAACAGGTACATTATTAGAGTTAGCTATCGGTGAGTTGTCTTGGCCATTTGAAATTCTTTTTTATTGGGGAGATTTAATTAAACTATTGACTCACAAATGTTTATCATGCAGCTTTAGGTTCATTGCTATTACTACAAGCTATTTCTGCTCTCTACCGAATTTATACTTATGATAAAGTAGAAAAAGAACATCAAGCGAAGATCGAAAAGTTTTTGGAAGATTACAGAAATTTAAACCTACAGATACTTGTATGCCGATGTTTAAAGGATTACAAATCAATTTAGTGACAAGTTAGGCGAAGGAGCATATGGAACAGTATTCAAAGGAAAGCTTTCCAATGAAATTTTTGTCGCAGTAAGATCCTAAAACACTTCCAAGGGAAATGGGAAGAATTCATAAATGAAGTAGGAACAAGGTAGGATCCATCATGTTAACGTGGTTCGCTTGGTTGGCTTTGCGCTGATGGATTTAGACGAGCTCTAGTTTATGAGTTCTTCCAAATGATACACTAGAGAAGCTCATATCTTCAACGGCCTCCAAGAACTCTATCCTTAATGGGATAAGTTGCAAGATATTGCATTTGGCGTAGCAAAAGGAATTGAATATCTTCATCAAAGGATGCGACCAACGAATCCTCCATTTTGATATCAAACCTAACAATATATTTGCTAGACGAGAACTTCAATCCAAAAATATCGGATTTTCGGTCTTGCAAGTTATGTTCAAAGGAATAAGTAGTAGTGTGTCCATGACACAGCGCAGGGGACATGGGTTACCATTGCACCCCGAGTGTTCTCTAGAAATTTTGGGAATGTTTCTTCCTAAAGGCAGATGTTTATAGCTTTGGAATATTATTGTTGGAAATAGGTCGGAGGGAGGAAAATGTTGACGATACAGTTGAAAATACAGCCAACGTCTACTTTCCTGAATGATTACAATTTCCTTAGACAAAAAAGAAAGATATACGCGAATCTTAGTTGCAGGATGATGGAGATGACTAATAATTGCAAAGAACTTGGCAATTGTAGGACTCCTGGTGCACCAATGGCACCCAGTGGTCGTCCCTTCCTCTCCCATAAAAGACGTGGTTCAACCCATGTTGGAAATACGAAGGAGAATAAATTAAACTAATGGCCTCCTAATCCTTTGCTTCTGCAGACTCCGTAAAAATTAAATGAAAATACCTCAGCAAACAGCAAAACCATGAATTGGAGGTCATCTCAGAAGTAGAATAAATTGTTTGTAAAACTTGGCATATGTAAAATTGTATAGGCCGCCAG
>FXXK01001052.1:108816-123732 GCA_900184695.1 Betula pendula
TTATTTTAATATATTATAAAATATTTTTTTTTTTTTTTTTTATAATTTTTTTTTTTGATTTTTATTTTTATTTATTTTTTATAAAAATAATTTTATTCTTTTTTTTTTATTTTTTATTTATTTTTTATATTATTATTATTTTTTTTTTTATATTTTTTTTATTTTATTTTTTTTAATATATTTTAAATCTTATATTTAATTATTATTTTTATATTAAAATATTTAATTTTTTTTATTTTAATTAATTTTAAGTTTTTTAATTATATATTTATATATTTATTATTATATTTTTTTTTTATTATTAAAATTATTTTATTATATTATTTTATTTTTAGTATTTTTTATTTATTTAAAAAAATAAAATTTAAATTAAATTAAAAAATTCTTTAAAATAAAAAATTTTTATTTTATTTTTATTTATTTCTTTTTTTATTTATTTTAATTTTTTTAATTATTATAAATAATTTTTGTTTTTTGTTTAATTTATCTTTATATTATATTTTTTAAAATTTTTTTTTTTAATAAATTATTATTTTTAATTTTTTATTATTTATTATTTTTGAATTTTTTTTTTTTATTTTTTTTTTATTTTATTTTATTATTAATTATTTTTTTATTATTTTATTATTTATTATTTTTTTAATTTAATATAAATTTATATTATTTAAATTTATTTTTGTATTTATAATAATTATTTTATTAGTATTTTATTTTTTTTATTTTTTTATTAATATTTAATTTTTTTTTTTTATATTTTTTTAATATAAAATATTTAAAAAAATTATTTTTAATTTTAAAAATTTTTATTTATAAAAAAATTTTTATTAAAAAAAATTTATTTTATAATTTTTTATTTTTATTTATATTAATTTTATATATTTTAATTTTTTTTAAAAAATTTAAATTTTTTAATTATTTTATTATTTTTATTTTTTAATTTTTTATATAGTTTATTTATTATTTTATTTTTATTTTTTATATTTTTTATTTTTTTTTATATTATTTTATTAAAAAAAATTTGTTATTTTTATTAAAAAAAATTGTTATATTTAAATTATAATTTTTATTTTAAATCTGTCATTTTTTTGTTTGAGAAATAAAAAAAACTCAAAAAACAAGTGGTTTTAAAACCCTTTAATTTATGGACGGAAAGGATCTTTACGTTTTTTAACCCAAAAGGGTTGGAAAAAAAAAAATTTGATTACGGGAACTTTAAACCACCCACAAAAAAAAAAATTTTCCGAAACTTTAAGGGGGGAACCTTTTTCAAGGTAATTTTTTCAAAAAAGCCAAAAAAAACGGGGGAAATTGAAATTTAAAAAAGCGGGAAACTCCCTTTCATTTTCCCTTGTTTATTTCTTCTTTTTTGGCAAAAAAAACTTCTTAATTTTCAGTTTTCCAAAAGGGGAATCCCCATATTGTTTTATTTACCCTGTTAATTTTTGGTTGACCGGCACAAAAAGAAAATCCATTTAACCTTTATTATTTTTTGCTATGAGGTTTTTTTTTTGCTTTTATTTTGGAGCTTTGGCCCCTATGGAGACAAAAAAAAAAAAAAACAAAAGGAAAAAAAATTTTAGGTTTCGTGAAAAAAACTTTTTTGGCCGAAAAAAAACAAAGTTTTGAAAAAAAAGTTTCTTTTTCCCCCCAAATTTATTTTGGGAAAACATTTTTTTTTTTTTTTCTTTTACTTTGCTTTTTTAAAAGAAAAATTGGGAAAAAAAAGAAAAAAGTGTTAAAATTTCTTTTTCCCAAACTCTTTTTTTTTTTATCCCATTCCAAGGAAGTATATTTAACAATAAGTATAATAAAAACCTTGGACTCGAAAAGCATTAAGGGCCGTAAAATGTATTTGGAGGAAGTTCGTTTTGCCAAAAATTAGAGCAAAAAAAAAAAAAAAAAAGTCCTCTGACGTCAAATTAAAAAAAAACAAAAAAAAGGGTCGGTGGGGAAAAAAAACATTTATTGGCCCAAAAAAAAAAAAATGGTTAAGTTTTTTTTTCCATATTTTTTGGGATTGTTTACTGACTTTTTACCGAAATGAAAAAGTGGTTTTCTTCCGGCTTTTTTTATTTGCTTTTCATGGTTTGCCCAAGTTTTTCAAGGGGTTTTTGCGTCAAGGGGAAATGCAAGAAAAAGGGGGAAAAAAAAAAAAAAGATTATTAAAAAAAAAACACTTTTTTTTTGAGAAGTTTTTCTTAAAAAATTGGGAAAAAATAATTTTCTTAAAATTTTTTTACAATTGGTTTGGGGACCAAAATTAAATCTTTTTTCATTTTTTTTGCCACATTTCTTTCTTCCTTTCCTTTTAAAATTTTTTGCCCAACAAGTTTTGATTTTCAAAACCCCATTTATAAATTTTCCAAAAAAGGGAATTTAAAAGCCCCACCATTTTTTTTTTTACAAAGCGGTTGGTTTATTAAAACCTCAAAAACCTAAAAAACTTGCTAAAAATTTCCGCATTTTTTTAAACCACTTTTTAAAAAAAATTAAAATTGAGGGTTGGAAAAAAATTTAACCTAAACCCGCAAATTATGTTTTGAAAATTACAAGTTTAGCGGCTTTTAGAATAAAAAGGCAGTTTATGCGGTTAAATTTTTAAACATAAAAAAATGCGAATTTGTGGTTAAGCAAGTTATTATATTTAAAAAATTAAAAACAAAAAAAAATTCCCAAAAACCTTTAATTAGGGTTTCATTTTTTTTTGTTTTTTTAAAAAAGGTTTTTTTTTTCTCTTTCTCCTCTTCAAACCACTTCCCACGGCCCGCCGCCCCTTTTTTTTTTCTTTCCACTCTCTCCAAATAAAAAACCTCTCAAACAAAAAAACGCAAGCCCAAAAAAAAGTTTTTTTTTACAAAAAAATTTGTTGAAACACCGGCCCCACGCACTTTTTTTTGCCGCCCGCAAAAAAAGCTTAACGTGCCAAACCAAAAAACCACCGGCCCCAAAACAAGCCACCATTTGCGGAATTGCCCAAAAAAGGGGCCCCCAAACCAAAAAGCCAAATTTGGGGCCCAACCCAACCAGCGAAACCTCAAAAAACCCAAAAAGGCCCAACCCAAGCCAACCCCCAAAAAAAGGGAGGTAAACTTTTTCTTTTTTCTTTTTCTTCTTTTTTTTTCCTTTTGAAAATTTTTTTAAGGGGGTCTAAAGGTTTTGAAATCCTTCTCCTGTTTTTTTTAGTTTTAAAAAAACATTTCTTTTTTTGTTTGCTTTTGGCCATTTTTTGTTTGGGTTGTTTTTGGGAGGCCATTTCAAAATTGTTTTTGGGTTTATTTTAATTTTGGGTAATTTTTCTGGGCATTTGGTCTTGACAGAAAAAATTTGATTTATTTTAAGTGGTTTTGCCTTGGGTTTTTGTTTTCTCCTTTGCAAAAAATCAGGGAAAGGGGATTTTTTTTCTTGCTTTTTTTGGAAAAAGTTTTGGAAAAAAAAAAAAAAACTTGGACTTGAAAGGGCTTTCTCATTCATTTGAAAAATTGTTTTCAAGGCCTTTTAAAAATAAAATCTAATTCTTTTCTTTCTGTCAAAAAATTTTTTGGGGCCTATAGCATTTTTAAGTTGTTAAAAAAAATGTCTAAATTCTTTTGTTGAGGGAACTAATTGAAACTCTAATGGTTAGGATGAAAAAACAAAAAAATTTCATTAAAAAAAAGCATTTCAAATTAAAAATCTTTCTTCAAACAAAATTCCCTTTTAAAAAAAAAAAAAGGAATGTTTCCAAAAAATTTAAAAAAAAGGGAAACTCAAAAAAATTACTTTAAAAAAAAAATTTTAGGTTCAAAAAAAAATTTGGGGCCCCGGTTTACTTTTTCATTTTTTTAAAAAAAAAAAAAAGGCGGTTGTAAATCAAAGTTGCGGTTTTTTTTCAATAATTTTTGCAAAAAAAAAAAAACCGCGCGGGGATTTTTTAGCGGGGTTAGTTTAACCGCCCGGCTTTTTAGGTTGAGAACGGAAAAAACTTCTTTTTTTTGGTGCATGTTACCAAAAAAAAAAATTTTTACTACGGAAAAATAAATCTTTTTTTTTCAAAAATTTAAAAAGCCTTTGCCAAATTGAACTTGATTTTTTTCATTTTTTTTTTCCAAAAAAGTTTTTTCCAAAAAAAACTTTTCTTTGGAAATTTTAATTTCTTTTCTTAGGTTGAATGTTAGGGGTTTTTTCGGAATTCTTTTCCAAAAAAGAAACTTAAAAAAAAAAAAACCAATTTCGGAATAAAACGTAAATTTTCATTTGGTTGAGTTTTTCCTTAAATCCAAAAAAAAAAAGGTTTGTTTTGAAAAAAGAGATAATAATTTTTAGAAAAATTGGCGGAATTTGATAAATTTTTTCCAAAAAATTTTTTTTAGGGATTGAGTTTTTTAAAAAAACCTTATGATTGAAACATAGTTTAGGGAAGGAAAAAAAAAAAAAAAACCATTTTGGTTTTGCTTGGCCAAATTTGGGGCTGAATCCTCAAAACTTTTCAAAAAGGTTTTTTTGTTTAAGGATCTCAGGGAGGGACCCAAATTGAGGGAAATGAAAAAAAAGGAAAGGAGTAAAAAATTTTTTCCAAAAAAAAAATTTTTTTTTCTTTAAACGAAAAAAAAAAATTTTTTTCAGCCTTTTTCGGTTTCTCTTGAATAAAAAAAAAAAAATTTTCCTTCCCGGTGGGCCGGCCCCTCCCAATTTTATTTTTTCTGCCAATTAAACAAAAAAAAAGGTTTCTTTTTTTAGCATTCTAATGCAATTTTAAACGTTTTGCCAAATGAAAAGCTTTTTAAGGCTTTTCAAAAATCAATTTTTACTTTTATCTTCATTATTTTTTTTCCCTTTTTTAATAAAGGTAAAAGGAGGGTGAGGTTCGTTGGTTTAAGTCTCATTAAATATATCAATAATAAAAAAAAAAAATTAAAAAAAATCTATGCACGTTTGCAAATCATTTTTTTGTAGAAACCTTAAAATTTTATGGGAACAATTTTATTTTTTTGAAGTAAATGAGAAGCTAATTATGTTAATCTTTAACAGGTACATTATTAGAGTTAGCTATCGGTGAGTTGTCTTGGCCATTTGAAAATTCTTTTTATTGGGGAGATTTAATTAAACTATTGACTCACAAATGTTTATCATGCAGCTTTTAGGTTCATTGCTATTACTACAAGCTATTTCTGCCTCTCTACCGAATTTATACTTATGATAAAGTAGAAAAAGAACTCAAGCAAGAAGATCGAAAAGTTTTTGGAAGATTACAGAAATTTAAACCTACAAGATACTTGTATGCCTATGTTAAAAGGATTACAAATCAATTTAGTGACAAGTTAGGCGAAGGAGCATATGGAACAGTATTCAAAGGAAAGCTTTCCAATGAAATTTTTGTCGCAGTAAAGATCCTAAAACACTTCCAAGGGAAATGGGGAAGAATTCATAAATGAAGTAGGAACAATGGGTAGGATCCATCATGTTAACGTGGTTCGCTTGGTTGGCTTCTGCGCTGATGGATTTAGACGAGCTCTAGTTTATGAGTTCTTACCAAATGATACACTAGAGAAGCTCATATCTTCAACGGCCTCCAAGAACTCTATCCTTAATGGGATAAGTTGCAAGATATTGCATTTGGCGTAGCAAAAGGAATTGAATATCTTCATCAAAGGATGCGACCAACGAATCCTCATTTTGATATCAAACCTAACAATATATTGCTAGACCAGAACTTCAATCCAAAATATCTGATTTGTCTTGCCAAGTATGTTCAAGAATTCAAAGTATAGTGTCCATGACCACAGCCAGGGGGACTATGGTTACATTGCACCCGAAGTGTTCTCTAGAAATTTTGGGAATGTTTCTCTCTAAATGCAGATGTTTATAGCTTTGGAATATTATTGTTGGGAAATAGGTCGGAGGGGAGGAAAAATGTTGACGATACAGTTGAAAATACAGCCAAGTCTACTTTTTCCTGGAATGGATTTCAATCTTCTTAGACACAAAAAGAAAGTATACCGAATCTTAGATTGAGGATGATGGAGATGACTAATAATTGCAAAGAACTTGCAATTGTAGGACTCTGGTGCATCAATGGAACCCAGTGGATCGTCCTCCTCTCCCATAAAAGGACGTGGGTTTCCAACCCATGTTGGAAATACGAAGGAGATAAATTAAACTATGCCTCCTAATCCTTTGCTTCTGCAGACTCCGTAAAAAAAATTAAATGCAAATATACCTACAAAACAGCAAAACCATGAATTGGAGGTCATCTCAGAAGTAGAATAATTGTTTGTAAAACTTGGCATATGTAATAAATTGTATAGTTGCAATGACTCTGTATCTGTAGAACTTATTTAATCGTGTAGTCAATGTAGAGGGACCCCCCTTTTTAAGTTTTTTCTTGTGTCTATGTATGTCAGCAATTTGGGGATTTATTTGGGTGTACATGTTGCCAATTTTAATGGCAGTTACATGGCCCATGTGTACATGTGCCTATGGTAGAAGATCATAGGCAACAAACACCACAGAGAAATATATAACTCAATTCACATGGCACACATTAATACTTTTTTTTTTTTTTTTAAAGATGAATATGTTTAAATGCATATCAAATATTCATCAAACAATGCTGACGGACACTCCTTACTAATCAGTTAAATTTTTTTTTTATTTAGCAAGGAAAAAAATTATCGAAAATAGAAGTGCAAAAATAATTAAAAACAAAAAACAAAAAATTGCCAATTGCGTCAGTGGGAATGGAGGATCATGGAGGCTGCCTCCATGCATGTGTAGCCCTCCATTTTTTCTACCCAGATTATCTATATTGAAATCTCAATGTAAACCCAACGAAGTTTAATCTGAATTGTTTTAAACGATGCTGATGTACGGTGAATGGCAAAATTCGTTTTTTCCAACAGGGAAAAATTCAAAAATGAATCGGGAACGATGGATAAGATCCACCGTGTTATATAAATTTAAAATATAAAACAGTTTCAGAAAGTAATATTTTAATATTCTATTAAAAAAAAATGTTGTTTCCAAAATTATTAATTTAAAATAGTTTTTAAAACATATATAAATAGTTCAGTTCTTCACAATGTTTGATTTTTAATTTTTTTTTTAAAAAAAAAAGGTGCTCTTAAAAACTAGTATTCAAAAACATGTCCGCATCATCTTCCTAATTTTTCTACCCCCATATCTACTCTGAAATCTGAATAATGAATTTGGTCCAAGTCATATATAATTAATGAGCTAATTGGTTGTAGACTCAATTAAGTCGTCGAGTCGTTGGAAACCTTGACGACAAAGAAAAAGAGAGGAAAGCGCTTTCCGACAAGGTATACGTGTGCTCGTTCGTAGATGGCAAAAATCCTCGTCAAAAGAAAAAGCTCTTGAAAACCATCATGTGATACTCAATAGTCAATTCCACGGAAGGCTACTCGTTAGTCGTTAGTGTTCGCCCAACTGCATAACTCCAAATCCCAAATACATGAAATATGATCACCGTTCTGTACGTGTCTTTTGATTTTCACCAAGTATTATGTGTTTGAACTGAATAGAAAAAAAAAAAAAAAAAAAAAAAAAAAAAAGAGTAAATAAATGAACGATTTAAAATGATTTTTTTTTTTCAAAACAAAAAATTACTTGAACATAGATTTTGAGACAAATTAATGAATTCATTATCGCTTTTTATTCACATGAAATTTTAGAATTTATAATAAGATAATGAAGGTTCAACCATTATATATATATTAACTTTTGCATTCTGATTACATAGTTGTTTTTTTTTTTTGAGGAAAATCATGCAAGAGCTAGCAACCAAACCTAAGGTGAAATGTTTAGATATTTAGAAGGTGTTTCTTTCCTCCAATTATTTTATATTATTGAAAAAAATAAAATAAATTTAATAGACAAATAAATTAACAAAATAGATACAATTATGTATTTGGCTTAATTGTAACAACATGGTAATTTGATGTATCCAAGGATCACACCTGTCAATTTATATAACAAAATCTTCATTGCCTAGAATCAAGAATTTCCATCCAATCTATTCCAAAGATATTAAAATATAAGAAAGACTATATTAATTACAGGATACATGTATGATAGCTGATAGATGACAAACTTTAAATGGACTCTTTTGTATCATGTGGAATATACATCCCATCATGCATCTAGAGAAATGTTACTGTATGAGCCACTAGTAAAGGAAAAAGAGGACTACAAGACAGAAAAGAAGCTGCTAAGAAAAGTCGTGTAAACTTAGGTAAGTTGCTGAATAATTGTAAACCTTGCTGACATTGCAAAGACAGAAAACGAGTTTCAATGCATGATAACTGATAGTGATAGATGACAAAACTTTGAACTCTTTTTTATCATGTGGAATTTTCATACCATCTAGAGAAAGAGAAATGTCAATTTATGAGCCACTAGAATTAGCCAAGAATTTCTGTCTGCAGATAATCAATGTCGATTTCACATGCCAACTACCATGTGCATCAAGATAAATTGTGTTCAACGTTCAAACAAGATGGAGGCATAGCAAATAATCTCGAAATTACGAGATCGGAACAAAACTCATGAAACTCATTTCTGGAACATTAATTTACCCACTCCATGATTACATATTATATTTGGCTGACAGATTAAGATTAAGCTTCTGGCTTGGAATGGCAATCCTGCCAATTAGGGATTGTATACAACTAGAAATGCCTTCATCAAAGTCCAATTTTATTTATTTTTTAATCTTTTCTTCTTTCTTATTTTGTTTCTTTTATTGTTTAAAAAATTATTTTCAAAATTAAATCAAAACACTTTTTAACAACCAAACAAATTGCCTTTAGAGAGCCAAAGCTTGACTTTACGCTTGACTAAAAAGGAGATTAATGCGCTACCAACGACACGCAGTCTATGATTTGGACAAAATGCAGTATTCAAATTTCAGAGTAGATAAGGGGTAGAAAATTAAAAAGATGACGCGGACGTGTTTGAATGCTATTTTTTAACGACCACCTTTTTTTTTTTTGAATTAAACAAATTAAACATTGGTGCAAAACTGAACTATTATATAGATGTTTTAAAACTATTTTCAAATATCTAGAAAAAGAACTATTTCAATTAAATATTTTCGAAATTAAATTTTTTTTAATAGAATACTAAATATTACTTCCTGAAACTGTTTTATATTTTCAATTTATATAAGATAGAAATGATTGAAAATATCCTGGTTTTGATTTTTTATTGATAAAATGATTTAAAAAACTTATTTCTGAGACACCACGAAATAGACTGCTAATATGTGAAGACTATCAAATATCAAAAAGAAGATTTACAAACAAGCATTTCATGAATACCATAAGAATAAAAATAATTTATGGATTCATAGCTTTAATTGAGGACCACCGCTAATATTTCTTTCCCTTCCAATTTTGTACTTGCATGTGTAATCAATTTTATATTACACGTTGTGTCTGTACGTTTTTTTCTCTCTCTCTTTGTTTGAACGTGAAACAAAATTATCTTCATGCACTTGTAGTTGGCAATGTGAAATCGACATTGATTATCTGCAGACAGAAACAGCAATAACGACCGGACTAATTTCTCGAGTTGCTTCTTTCTTTGCCTTGCAGTCTTGACTCTTCTGGCTAATTCTAGCTAGCTAGTGGCTCACAAGGTGACATCGCTCTCCTCTCTTTTTCTTGTCGACAAGGTTCCAACGACCGACGACTTAATATTATTATTATTTTTTTTTATATGACTTAACGGCTTAATTGAGCTTCAACCATTAGCTCTATATGAAACTCGAATCAAATTGCATTATTTAGATTTCAGAGTAGATAAGGGGGTAGAAAAATTAGAGAGATGACCCAAACATGTTGGAAATACTAGTTTTCAAGAGCACATTTTTTTAAAAAAAACATTTCAAATTAAATTTTTGAAAAACACATTCTTTTATAGAATATTAAATATTACTTCCTGATACTGTTTAGATTTTCAATGTAGATAACATATGGATCTTACCCATTGTTCCCAATTTTTTTTGAATTCTTCACCATTTTTTGTGAAAGTGTTCGCATATCTGAATGTTCCATAAATTTTATTGAAGGTTTCTTTTGAAGACTGTTTCATATGCTATGGCCTAATTCTTACTAAATTGATCTGTAATCCTTTTAACACCGGCGTATGAGTATCTTTGGCTTGTAATTTCTGTGAATCCTTAAAAAACGTTCCATCTTCACTTGATTTTCTTTTCTAGTTTATCATAATTAATAGAGACAACCTAGATAGCTAGGTATAATAAGAAATATTGAACCTAAAATGACGCTGGCATGTTAAACATTCGTGAGTCAAGAACTCCGGCCAATCTCTCCAAATAATCAAAATTTCAAATGACTAATGGAGACTCACCGGCCAATAGTTCCTGACTTTGATAATATATTGCACAGTTAAAAGAATTTGACATAATTAGCTTTCAATATTGTACATTTTAGAAATTAAAAAAAAAAAAATTGGTTTCATAAAACTATCTAATAATTACTAACAAACTATGTTATATTGAGTTTCAGACATGAGTCAGTTCTAGGCTTCCAAGAGGTGATCTAAACGTACTAATGCAGATTTTAAGTTGAATTCCTCTTGCCTTGTTTAGAACAATAGTTGAATTCCTCGTGAAAGAGTTACATGGCCTAAAAGAAATTTCTTTACCAACACATGCCTGGTAATTCTAAAAATGTCCCCTTTCTGATCCAAAAACTAATCGCACTATTATAACTTATGCATAATTGTGCTGTTTGGTTTAAATTGCTCATATGCGGTTCATGCTACTGGATATGTATTATATGATTTTTGGGGATTGAAGATAATGTTTGTGCATTTTACTCTTGTATGTTCTTGTCTCAAAGTCCTTTTTTACACATGGGATCGTACTTGTTTTTTTTTTTGGAGAGTAAGTGGACCCCAATTTTTTTGTTAAAAAAATGTCTTGTTTTTTTTTTTTTAAGAAAGATGTTATAATTGTGTACCATGTAAATTGAGTTATTTTCTTTGTGTTGTGGCTGTGTATCTTCTATCAAGTAACAACGAATAACTTTTGTTGTGTTTTTTTTTTTTTTTATTTGAACGACAACACATATAGCTTAATCGTGCAGGTTTGCTACAGCATTTTTGTTGGCAACATGTAATTTTTTCTCAACTTAATATCATAATTTGTATGACACTAAAGCTTCTTGAAAAATCTCTCACTTTTCTTTTTTTTTTCCCTCTATTGCAGTAAATAGGAGAGAGTCAGAAGTGGTGAATTATAAATGCGATGTTAACATGAATTTTCTTTAAAATTATAATTCACTATGACTAGCTCTTCAAAAAAAAAAAAAAAAAAATTAATGAATTCATGAACCATAATATTTGATTCGAAATAAATTTGGAAGTTGGAAGAAGATATTGAATGATATGGAAAACTTATGTATTTAACTGGTCACATGGAAAGTGGTTTTCAAGGAAAATGCGGAGTGGAAAATTGTTAAATGTTTCGTGATGCTTTGTGACCACGCATATACCTTGTCGAGTTGTCGGAAACGCTTCCTCTCTTTTCTTGTCTCGTCAAGCTTCCAACGACTCGACGACTTAATTGAGTCAACAAACAATTACACTATAAACATGAAGGACTAAATGCATTATTTAGATTTTAGAGTAGATAGTAGGGGGTAGAAAAATTTGAACATAGTGCAAATGAGACCTACCGCAGTTTATGAATGACTTTTAGTTTAGTTTTTCTCTTTTTCTTTTCTTTGACCAAAGTCTTTTTGCCATCTACCCAACGATCACGGTATCACCTTGGAGAAAGCGCTTTTTCTCTCTCTTTTCCTTTGTCGTCAACGACGCAGACTAAAGCATGTATTCAATTTCAGAGTATTAAGGGGTAGAAAAATTGAACGATGACGCAGACGTGTTTGAATAAAATTAATAAACATTTGTGCAAACTGACTATTTATATATGTTTAAAACTATTTTCAAATATCTATAAAAAAAAAAATAATAATAAAAAACTATTTTCAATTAATTTTTTGAAATTAAAAATTTTTAATAGAATAATAATAATATTAATTCCTGAAACTGTCTCTACATTTCTTTTTCTTTTTTCTTTTTTTTGTGAGAAAAAAAATCTTCTCGTGTTGAACGTTAAACCACAATTTTATCTTCATGTAATTGGTACTTGGTACTGGCATGTGAAGCGTCATTGATTATCTGCAGAAGAGAATGCCGACTCAAAACTTATTTTCTTTGTCTTTGTAGTCCGTCTTTTTCCGGCCTCATAAAGTGACATCTCTTCTCTACGATGCGTACATGAAAAACTTCCACATGACATGATAAAAAAGAGTTCAAAGTTTTGTGCATCATCACTATCAGTTATCATGTATACCTGTGTTGGAACACGTACGTTTTTTGCTTTGTAAGTGTCACAAGGTTTTACAATTATTTAGCAACTTACCTAAGATACTACGACTGTTTTCTTTAGCAGCTCTTTTCTTTGTCTTTGTAATCCTCTTTTTCCTTTACTAATGGTTCATATAGTAAACATTCTTCGATGTATCGTGTAATTAATCTAATATGGTCTGTTCTTATATGAATAGTCTTTGGAATTGATTGATGGCCACTTCTGATTCAACGGCAAGAAGATGTTTGCTATATAATTATGTTATATTTGTTAAATCATTATTTATTTTAAAATTAAATTAATAAAAAATAATTTAATCATTTAATAATAATTTTAATATTAACTTTCCTCAAAATTTCTTTTAACGGAATGTTTTTTTGTTTTGTTTTGTTTGTTTTTTTTTTTTTTTTTTTTCACTTTCTCTTTCCTCTCTTTGACTAGGACTTTTGCCATCTACCCACGCATCTATGGGATGCCTTACTCTTTTTCTTTCTCTTTCCTTTTCTTTTTGACCAGGATTTTGCCATCTACCAACGACCACGCGTAAATGACACCCAAGTAGCATGAATTATGCAAGGTCCACTTACTAAATGATTTTTTTTTTTTTTAATTTTTATTTTAAGACTGTCCTACTTCTTAATGTGTTCTTTTTATTTTTACTAGGAGTAATGTTAAAGTTTTTGTCTCTAAATAATGTATATTTAAAATTATTATTGAATTATGATAAATTACTATTAAATTTTAATCAAATAGTAAACTTTAAAAATTATATTATTTTTTAGGATACAAAAAGACTTATTCCCATTACTTTTTTTTTTATTTAATGAACTTATTATTTCTTTTCTATTTATCTATGTCCCATTCACTAGTTGATAGAAAAAAAGGTCTTCGAAGATCAACCACAAGATAATGATATGCGTTGAGACAATGTAAAACAAAATGAAATTCTAATCCCCCCCCCCTCATGGATAAGTCGGTCTTTAATATAAATGTGGGGTTATTATTTCTGTGGTATTTAATAAGTTTGAGTATTAAAGTTTGATGTGAAATCTGATTCGATTTCAACTAAAAATTTAAATACTCAACTTATTAATTTTATTACACAGAAATTAATAACCACATTTATATTCAAGGCGACCTATCCATGCAGTTAGGAATTTTCAATTTGTTTTTACACTGTCTCAACAATCATGTGTATCTGGGGTTGATCGTCGAAGACCTTTTTCTCTATTGCAACTCTGAGTTGATAGGGACTATATAGATATAGGTAGAATAAAAATAATAGTAATTAAAAAAAAAAAAGTAATGGAAATAGTCTTTTTTGTATCCTAAAAAATAATAAATTATTTAAGTTATCTATTGATTAAAAATTTATAGTAATTATCATAATTCAAGAAAAGTTTAAAAATTACATTATTTTTAAGAGACAAAAAACCTTAACATTATCTAGTAAAATAAAAAAGAAACATTAACGACGTAGGACAAGCTTAAAATAAAAAATTAAAAAAAAAAAATCATTAGTAGTGGACCTGCATAATTCATGCTACTTAGGTGTACATTACCGCGTGTCCGATTGAGTAGAATGGCAAAAGTCCCTGGTCAAAAGAAAGGACAGAGAAAGAAAAGGTAGGCATCCATAGATCGTGGGTAGATGGCAAAAAGTCCTAGCACCAAAAAGAAGAAGAAAGAGAAGTAAAAAAAAAAAAAAAAAAAACAAAACAAACAAAACATTCGTAAAAGAAATTGGGAAGTTAATATTAAAATGATTAATGATTAATTTTTTTAATTAATTTAATTTAAATAAATAATGATTTAACCAAATAAACATAATTTACTATAGCAAAAACTTCATGCCATGAATCAGAAGTGCCAACTCCAAATCATCCAAAATATTCAATATAGAAAGACCATATTAATTAATTACAAGATACATAGAAATGTACTATATGAACCATTAAGTAAGAAAAAGAGATAAGACAAGAAAAAGCTGCTAAGAAAAGTCGTGTAAACCTAGTAATGTTAGAAAATAATTGTAGAACCTTGCTGACCTTACACAAAGACAAAAAACGTACGTGTTTCAACACAGGATATACATGATACTGATATGATATGACAAAGACTTGAACACTTTTTTACAGGTACTGTGGAGATGTTCTAACCATCCCGAGAGAAAGAATGTCACTTTATGAGCCAAAAAGGACTACAAGACAAAGAAAATAATGTTTGTGAGGTCGCATTTCGTCTCAGATAATCAATGAACGCTTCACAAAGATGCCAAGTACAATACCAAAGTAATGAAAGATAAAATTGTGTTTAACGTTCAAACAAAAAGATTTTTTTTCCTCACAAAAAAAAGAAAAAAAAGAAAAGAAAATGTAGGAACAGTTTCAGGAAGTAAATATTTATATTCAATTAAAATTTTTAATTTTCAAAAATATAAGAAAATAGTTTTTTAATTTTTTATTTTTTTTATACGATATTGTGAAAATAGTTTTGAAAACATATATACCAATACTTGC
>FXXK01001052.1:123757-138433 GCA_900184695.1 Betula pendula
TCATTATATTTTTTTTCTATATAATATAAGAAAAAAAACAGAAATGATGATTATCCCGAATAGACGAATGTATTATTATATAGGAAGAAGTTGCAAAGAAACACAGATTACTTCTTCTCTTCTTTGTTGCCAACAACAACAAAAAAGATTAAATTTTTAATTGAAATAGAATCAGATTTCAACCAAAATTTTAAAAATACTCAACTTATTAAATAACACAGAAATTAATAACCCCACATTTATATTAAAGGCCGACTTATCCATGGAGATTAGGAATTTTCAATTTTGTTTTACAACTGTCTCAACAATATCATTATCTGTGGGTTGATCTTCGAAGACCTTTTTCTTCTATCAACTGTAGTGAATGGGACTAGATAAAAATAGAAAAGAAAATAATATTTAATTGGGGAAAAAAAAAAAAGTAATGGGAAATAAGTCTTTTTTGTATCCTAAAAAATAATAAATTTTTAAAGTTACTATTTGATTAAAATTTAATAGTAATTTATCATAATTCAATAATAATTTTAAAAATTACATTATTTTTAAGAGACAAAAAACCTTTAACATTACTCCTAGTAAAAATAAAAAAGAACACATTAAGAAGTAGGACAGTCTTAAAATAAAAAATTAAAAAAAAAAAAAATCATTAGTAAGTGGACCTTGCATAATTTCCAGAGGGTGCCAACTGTTTTGAGTGAAGTTGTTACATTTACGCTGTGGTCGTTCAGTGGTGTATGATGTCAATGAAGTCTAAGCTGTGCTCAAATATTGGAGATAGCGTAGAGCAGGAAAGAAAAAGTATATTGCACTGGCAATAAACCACGTGTGTAGTTGGATGCGTGGGGTAGATGGCATAATATGTCCTAGTGTCAATAATAATGAGAAGCAGGAATAATATAGGAGAGGATGATAAAAAAAAAAAAAAATATAGAAGAATACTCATAAATCACTAATACAAATATACAAAATAAGATCATTCAGTTATTTATAAGAAGTTATAGAGAAGTTGAGAGATACTTAATATAATATTGTTAAAATGAATATAGTAAAATCCTATTGTTATCTTATATATATATTAAGTTTAAGATTTTGTTCATGGAAAATAAAATATATAGTGTGATTTTGAATAAGCAATATGCCAAATAAACACTCAAACAGTTATATTTTATTAGTAGTCGATGCAAAATCTTCATTGCCTTGAATCCAGAGAAGCTGCCATCCACCTCGGATCTCCGAATGATAATATGACGTTTACGAATTGATATAAGAAAGGCCAAATCGATTAGATTCAATTAGCCAACCCGAATTACATATCCTAGAGAAATTGGCGGTTATCTATTGGAGCGTAATCCGAACTCTGGAGTCATATGATAGAGAAAAGGAAAAAGGAATCCAGGAGGTATACAGTAAGGACAATAGATAAAAAAGAAGATGGCTGTAAGAGACGAAAGTCGTGGTTAAACTTAGTTGGTAATTCGACTAAATAATTGATAAACCTTGATCCCTGGATCCCTATACAAAGGACAATAAATACTATCGCCTGAATCGTGTTTCAACACAGGGATATAGCACCCAGGGACTAATTGTTCATCTACGAATATGGAGTTATAGATGACAAAACTTGTATAGGAACCGTTTTTCCATCATTGTATGTATGTAAGGAGAAATTCTAATACCACTACGAGAAAGCCTGAGTAGGTGTCAGCTTATATGAGCCGACCCAAAAGAAGTATTGGACTAAGCAAAGATCAAAAGAAGATTGGCAAATATAGTTTCTAGATTTCTGCAATAATATCTGTCGTGCAGGTATGATACAATGAGCGCTTTTTATACGGTGGTGGACCAAAGTATCCAAAGGGAGAATATCTGAAGTTATACATGTAATGAGCTTTTATAAAGTATTGCCAGTGTTTAGATAAGAACGTATACAAATCCAAGAGATACAGATTTTATTCTGGGATTCCTCAGCAAAATAAAAAAGGAAAATATAGAATATTGACCAAAGAATGAGCAAAATGTTAGAAACAGTTTCAGGAATATAGTTTGGTGTGTATTCGCTAATTACTCTGCTACATTAAAATTTTTTATATTTCAAATAAATAATATAAATTGCAAAAGAATTGTTATATAATTTATGGGAGCTTGAATCTTATATATTATGTATTATTTTATCATGGGGTTTTTGTAGTGAGGGATATTTGTAAATTAATTGTTGTAGTTATTACAGTAATAACATAGATATAAATATTGTTCTAGGTTTTTTGCTACAAATAGTGCTAGTTGAAGTTCTTGAACTTTTCAAACATATCTTTCGTCTTTGCTTCGTCTCGTCTTCCTCCGTTATGGTTTGGTTCTTTAGCACCCGGATAGATTACTACTCTGGAAGTGGCTGCCATTCCAAATGCTACATTTAAGTCTAGAACGGTCCCGTTGCAAGACTAGGAACAAATAAGTGTATATGAGAGAAGCATAAGCGACCGCATACCTTCTCTTCCTATAAAGGTTTACAGGTTTCCAGCACTCTTAACTTGGGATGTTTATTAGTTTAGAAACTAATAAAATAATGATAGCCCGTGCTTGCGAGTTCACGATCGATAGTAATGTGTGGATACTGGTTATGGCAATTTGAAATCGAAGACTCTCTTTGGTGTGGTTTCTAAGTGAATGTAGAATAATTGGAAAAGATTTCAAGGAGGAAAAACTACCAACTAAAAGTCATTCCATAAACTGCGTAGGTCTCAATTTTTTGCACATGTTCAGATTTTTCTACCCTTATGTTACTCTAAAATCTAAATAATGCATTTAGTCCTGATTCATGTTATGAGTTAATTGGTTTGTTGACTCAATTAAGTCGTCGAGTCGTTGGAAGCTTGACGACAAGAAAAAGAGAGAGAAGCGCTCTTCCGACACACCGACAAGGTATATTATTGCCAGATAGCGTCCGACTATGTGAGTCATTCAACGAAACATATCTAAACAAATGCTTTTTTCTCAAGGCTCCCGGCTAACTCCCTTTTTCTTTGATAGATAACCTGATTCTCCAGTTTCCCACTCGTGGACAGATATCACTGTGAGGAATTAACAGTAATCACTTGTGTAGTCAGGTTAAGTTCTGGATTATATGCTCGAACTTTATTTTTTGAAAACAGAAATTTTCACAAATATACTCAAATTGCTTCCATTACCTTCCCCATTCAGTGAATAAATATTTCGAAGCCCTCTATAAAGTTTAAAGGTCAATTTCATTGATTGGACAATTCGATGTTATGAACTTCATTAATTTTTTTTTTTTTTTTTTTTTTTTTTGGAAAAGTCGTAGTCATTAGTGAATGTATAATTTTAAAGAATCGAAATTCAGTAGTTAAAATAGTCGTTAGGCCGGTTGAACAGATATATGCAAAACCATGAAAGGCCTCCAGATTGGAATTTATGTATTACACCACTTCTGACTTTCTCCCCGACGGGACGGTTCTCTGTGCAGCTCTAAATTTAATAATTTAGCTGCTCAAATGGTAATAATTTGGGGAAACACACAAAAAAAAAAAGGAAAAAGTGGAGTCGAAAGAAATGTCTATGTCAAAAGGAACAAACTTTTTGGATAGTGTACGAAGTTGGACTTATTGGTTGGCAATATTTGATATTAAGTTCGATGACCCAGTACAAAAAAACGGTTACATAGTATCTGAAGGCGCGGAACCCGGCGAAAATGCTGTAGCAAACCGTGCACAATTAAAGGCTAACGGTATGTCCTATGTCGTAAATTCTATTATAATATGTTGATATATCCAAAGAAATAAACCAACACAAAGTTGGTCCTGTCGTTGTTACATTTGTCCTTGGTTAGATTAGAAACATCACATGACAAAATCAATTCACACACCATAAGTAAGAAAAAGTATAATTAATCTTTTAAAATTTTATATTTCACCTTGTTGTATACACATTTAATTAAACATTCTTTTCTTAAAAAAGAAAAAAACAAAGCATTGTTTTACACACAATGAATTGGTGAGATCTAAATGTGAACTACTCCAAAAAAGAAAAAGGCTTAAAGTCCAATGTGCGCTGTTGTATATGAATACAGAGAACTATGAGAAAAAAGAACCATTGGAAGAAAATCCAAAGAGTAAATTGCTTACCAAAATACAATTACTTCTAGATAACCCAATATGAAAATATTACCGATGTTTTAGTGTATTCCAAAATAGATAATGAAACCGCAATTGTTGTAGGAAACCTATTATAGAACCTCAAACCAACAGCAAACAATTGAATGCACCTATATCCATTAAGTAAATAATAGGCTAATGAGTTAGATTTGGATCAGCAAATGATATCATTACATAATTTAAGAAATCCCATAATTACCAGGCATTGTGACTTGGTATAGACGAATATTTTTCCATTTTATAGCTCGATGATATACTCTAAGGGAGGATCACCGGAGGAACATTCACTAAAAATTGTTCTAAATCATAAGCTAATAGATGATAAGTCAATTCTCTCATTAAATATTGGGGCAAAGTGACATAGTAGTTCAAGTTATTATCACCTCTTGGAGGCCTAGAACTGACTCAATTCTCGACTATAACACGTAATTTCTTATGAACCATAAGGTTGTAGTTTAAGAAAATTTCATAAGAGCACCGTTTTATGAAACCAATTTTTTTTTTGTATAAATTTTATATAAACACTGAATAACGGCATATGAAAAGGCCATTAGATTATGTCATGACAATTGTATATATGGACTTAGTGCAAATTATATATCCTCACAATTCAAAGTCTAAGGATACCCTTAGTATGGCCGGTGAGTCAATCTCCATTTAGATTCATTTGAAATTTGGTGATATTATTTGGAGAGATTATGGCACGGAGTCTTGACTCTAGGACCTGTTTACAGCCAGATGCGAAATTTTTTATGGTTCCCATCAATCAGTTTTCGTATTTATGATGATACTTAGCATCATCGGTTTTAATCATCTCGTGTTGTTCCCATCAATCATTTAAATTGATATGCATTAACTAGAAAGTCACACTATACGTTGAAGATGGAAACGGTACTTGTTTTTAGGGGAGGAATTAACAGAATTACCAAAGCATAGAAACCAATTACCATAAGTATATTCATTTATCGCGGCTGCTTGTTAAAAAAGGATATTATCATGTTAACAAGTTTAGTATCCAGAAATTTAGGCCAAATATTTTTTGAATAATGAAAACCGTTTTCTCAAAAGCAAGCCTTATGTACAATATAAAATTTTTGTGTCATAGGGAGAATTCAGTATATTGTGAAGCACTTTCAAATAATGGTGAAGAATTCAAAAAAGAATTGGAACAATTGTGGTTCATTAAGATCCACTCAATTTTTACCCATAAAATTGAAAATCTAAACAGTGCATGTAGGCAATATTTTAATATCTGGTTCTCTTAAGTAGAGTAAAGAATGTTGTTTATCTATATTATTTAATTTGATGCAATAGTTTTTTTTCTCAAAAATCAAAAATGTGTATTCGCAAAATAAACTCATCTAAGGGGTATTTCAACATTATGTTTTCGAATTGGGTCCATCATCTTTCTCAAGCATCTTTTTGCCTGACTCTCTCCGCTCCTTTCCATCTACTACTGGCAATCAGCTTATCAAATAAAGGTGAAGTCATAGATGTTGTAATCCATCGAATGCTCATTATAATGATGGATCTATAAGTGTGAGACTTCAGATAAGCGTTAACGTTTCATATAAAAAAAATAAATAAATTAGTATAGATTGTAGTAGATTAAATAATGTAGTCGAGAAGTCGTTGGAAACTTGTCGACAAGAAAAAGGAAGTTTTGCACAAATGTTTAATTTTTAATTCAAACACGTCTGCGTCATCGTTCTAATTTTTCTACCCCTTACTACTCTGAAATCTGAATAATGCATTTAGTCTGAGTCGTTGACGACAAAGGAAAAGAGAGAGAAAAAGCGCTTTCTCCAAGGTATACCCGTGATCGTTGGTAGATGGCAAAAGACTCTTTGGTCAAAAGAAAAGAAAAAGAGAAAAACTACAACTAAAAGTCATTCCATAAACTGCGTAGGTCTCAATTTGCACTATGTTCAAATTTTTCTACCCCCTTATCTACTCTAAAATCTAAATAATGCATTTAGTCCTATTCATGTTATGAGTTAATTGTTTGTTGACTCAATTAAGTCGTCGAGTCGTTGGAAGCTTGACGACAAGAAAAAGAGAGGAAAGCGCTTTCCGACAACTCGACAAGGTATATGCGTGGTCCACAAAGCATCACGAAACATTTAACAATTTTTCCAACTCCGCTTTTCCTTGAAAAACCACTTTCCATGTGACCAGTTAAATACATTAAAGTTATTCCTATCATTATCAATATCTTCTTCCAACTTCCAAATTTATTTCGAATCAAATATTATGGTTATGAATTCATTAATTTTTTTTTTTTTTTTGAAAAGCTAGTCATAGTGAATTATAATTTTTAAAGAAAATTCATGTTAAATCGTTCATTTATTATACACCACTTCTGACTCTCTCCTATTTACTGCAATAAGGGAAAAAAAAAAGAAAAAGTGAGAGAATTTTTCAAGAAGCTTTAGTGTCATACAAATATTGATATTAAGTTGAGAAAAAAAATTACATGTTGCCAACAAAAATGCTGTAGCAAACCTGCACAATTAAAGCTATATGTGTTGTCGTTCAATAAAAAAAAAAAACAAACAAACAAGTGTTGTCGTTGTTATTGGTAGAAGATCACAGACAACAAACACCAAAGAAATAACTCAATTTACATGGTACACATTAATACATCTTTCTTTAAAAAAAAAAAAACAAAGCATTTTTTTAACAAAAATTGGGGTCCACTTACTCTCCAAAAAAAAAAAGGCTAGTCCATGTGTGTAAAAAGGACTTTGAGAAAGACATAGAGTAAATGCACAAACATTACTTTAACCCAAATTATATATATTCCAGTAGATGAACCGCAGTGAGCAAATTTTAAAACCAAAACAGCACAATTATGCATAAGTTATAATAGGCGATATTAGTTTGGATCAGAAAGGGACATCATTTTAGAATTACCAGGCATGTGTTGGTAAAGAAATTCTTTTAGGCCATGTAACTCTTTCACCGGAGGAAATTCAACTAATTGTTCTAAACCAAGCAAGAGATATCAACTTAAAATCTGCATAGTACGTTTAGATCACCTCTTGGAAGCCTAGAACTGACTCAATGTCTGAAATCAATATAACATAGTTGTTAGTAATTATTAGATAGTTTTATGAAACCAATTTTTTTTTTTTTTAATTTTCTAAAATGTACAATATTGAAAAGCTAATTATGTCAAATCTTTTAACTAGTGCAATATATTATCAAAGTCAGGAACTATTGGCCGGTGAGTCATCATTAGTCCTTTTAAATTTTGATTATTGCGGGAGATTGGCGGAGTTCTTGCTCAACAAATGTTTAACATGCAGCGTCATTTTAGGTTCAATTATTTCCTATAATAACTAGTATCTAGTGTCTATAATTATGATTAACTAGAAAGGAAAATCAAGTTGACATTACTAAGCCAAAGATACTCATACGACGTTGTAAAGGATAAAATCTAATTTAGTAAGAATTAGGCCATAATAGCATATGAAACCGTATTCAAAGAAGGTTTCAATAAAAATTATGGACAATCAGATCTGCGACACTTACAAAAAAAAATGGTAAAGAATTCAAAAAAAAATTGAAACAAGAGTTAAGATCCTCTGTTGTATCTAAATGGAAAATATAAAAACAGTTTCAGGAGTAATATTTTATATTCTATAAAGAATTCTGTTGTTTCGAAAATTATTAATTAAAATAGTTTTTTTTTAATAGATATTTAAAAATAGTTTAATATAATTAAATAGTTCAGTTCTTCACAATGTTTGAACTTTTTTTCTGTATTTTGTTTTTATGTCTCTTGAAAACTAGTATTCAAACATGTCTGGGATCATCTCTCTAAATTTTTCTACCCCCCTTATCTACTCTAATCTAATAAATGAATTAGATTCGAGCTCATATAATGCTAATTGGGTTGAGACTCAATTAAAGCAGTTGATCATATAAATAAAAAATAAAAAAATTAAGTCGTCGAGTCGTTGGAAACCTTGTTGAAAGAAAATAGAGGAAGTGGATCACCTTGTGAGCCACTAGCTAGCTAGAATTAGCCAAGAAAAGATCAGGACTGAAGCCAAGAAAAGAGCAAACTGGAAATTAGTTCCGAATCGTTATTGGATTTCTGTCTCCAGATAATCAATGTTCCCTTTCACATGCCAATAACCAGCGCGATGAATGGGAAAGTTAAAATATTAGGGCGTGGTCCTCAAATTAAAGCACATGAATCCATAAATTATTTTTATTCTTTAGGTATTTATAAATATTGGTTGTAATCTTCTTTTGGATATTTTGATAGTCTTCATATTAGAGTCAGTTTCATGGGTTCTTCAGAAAAGTTTTAAAATCATTTTTAGTCAATAAAAAAGATCAAACCCAGGATATTTTCAATCTTTTATTTTTTTTATAAATTGAAAATATAAAACAGTTTCAGGAGTATAATGTTAGTATTCATTAAGAAAATTTTAATTTAAAAATAATTAATTGAAAATAGTTTTTTATACATATTTGAAAATGGTTTTAAAAAGGTATATAAATAGGTTCAGTTTTGCACAATATGTTTATTTTTTTTAATTCAAAAAAAAAAAAAGGTGCTTTAAAAAATAGTATTCAAACGTCGCGGTCATCTTTTAATTTTCTAACCCCTTAGTCTTCTCCTGAATTTGAATAAATGCATTTGGTCAAGTAGTATTATGAGCCTATTTGATTGTAGGCTCAATTATATCGGTTGACGACAAGGAAAGGAGAGAAGAGGATTGGGAGAGAGCTTTTTCACAAGGTATCACGCGGTGGTGTGGTAGAAGGCAAAAACTCTTGGTCAAAAATAAAAGAGAATAACTACAACTAAAATCAATCATATAGGAATTCAAAAACCAAAAAAAAAAATCATTCCATAAGGCTAGTGGTCCAATTTGCACATGTTCAATTTTTAATTTAATCATCTAAGAGAATAGCATTCGAACTATGTCTAAGTCACTTTCCAAATTGTTCTACCCCTTACTATTCTGAAATCTGAATAATGCATTTGATCGAGTCATGTTATGAGCTAATTGGTTGTTGACCTCAATCAGTGTCAAGTCATTTGGAACTTGGCGACAAGAAAGAGAGTTTAGCGCTTCCGACACTCCACGAGGAATAAGCGTGGTCCACAAAGCAGCATGAAACATCCACTGGTGGGATCGGGATGGTTAAGGGGGATTCCGAGTAATGGGGTTTGTGGCATTCAACCAAGCATTCATCCGTACATTCAGAATGAAAGCAATGTTGGCATTTAGGTATGGGCTTTAAATCTTCTTGGGCCAGTACTTCAGACAAGATATTGGCAGGTTATAATCGGGCCTGTACAGGCTCTGGCTCTATGACAGGGCCCAATTAGCCGCAATCATTGTGGGCTTGGAGTAATTGTGGGGTTGAATTCTGGGATTTGGTAGAGTCTGCAAGCAAAGGACTTGACCTGCCATAGAGGAAACATGGTTAGGCCTAGTAAGCACAAGCTCCCGGTTCCTAACACTATGGGTAATGGCTTAGCGTGCGCCCTTTCGATTCCTGAGGTAGCAATTAAGCCGAGGTTGAGGTATTCAAGTTTACATTAAGTCTCAAAAGGTATGGATCATTTTTATTGGATAAAAAACATTGTAATTAATTAAAGCAACCTCGTATTTCCTTAACTTTTTCCCCAATTTAATCGAACTATATTGGTTGATCTGTTTGCCTAAAAATTTCTTTTTATTGGGGAAAAACGAAGGGTCAACTCATTGGTTTTTAATATGCAATTGAGCTTGATTCCGCAGTTTGAGCGCCAGCTATGGTTGGATTATACAGCCAAGCCCACTAATCATTGATTCAAAAATCATCGAGTCCATTTTAGGATTTCAGCAAGCATAAGTTTTGGCACTAGAGTAGAGAGACCACATACTACACCAAATGGGTGACCGGTTATATTGGTCAATAGGATTTCAATCTGCCAAATCACGATTCTTGTGAGCAAAAGCTATCAATATGAATCGCAACACAACATGTGATTGGGCTTGGATCCATGCTCTCACACAAATTAGAAGACGAAAAAGAGAAAGCTCTAACATACCAACACATAAAAGGTCCATGCGAGTTACCAAAGCTTGGGAATATATATGATCTATGTTGGATTAGTATATCATGCTTTTCATGGATATCAAGAAGTTAGAAAAAGGCTTTCAAAATGGCTTAGATCTATATGAATGGGGGATGGGCTTGTTATGGCTTCATAGAAGAGGTTTTAGTCTCTTCGCAGCACTCCTTGGAGGGACTTCCCACTTAGTGTAAACCGATCAGGAACATTCCACATCAAACCATATCCAAAAAACACATTATGGCCTATCTTGACTACCTAATTGCGTAAACCTAGTTATCATCGAAGTCAAGTAATCGTATTTCTTTTAGACACTTTTCTCAAACATCTTATATATACGCTAATCCATCACCACTACTCTACACAAGCATATCAATCAATGCACACCCAACACCAATCGGATCAAAATATCGGATAAGAATGACACATTTTATGGGTGGTGGTTCCTTATGGGTATTATCCTTTCAAACGTTCGACTTCGATGTGAATTGAGTTGTAAACTTGTGGTGCTCTTTAAAAAAAAAATGCCACATATATATTCAGAAATAAATTGTACTACTCTGGATCGTTTCTAGCACCATAGATTGAATTGATTTGTCATAGGTTAATATATATGACATACAAACTTTGAACATTAAAGTTTTATTAATTAATTAACTTGAAATTGTAATTTTCATGGTAAAAGAAACGTATATGCTCTGGTGAAGAAAATATCCGAAGAACATACGGATCGCCCTTTAGATATTGATATCATTTTGGGGAAAAAAGAAACTGTATGTTACCATGGAGAGCGCTCAACGACCGCCTTCCAATCGGGCTCTTTCCTTGAATCATTCAAAGATCCTTTCGCTAGACACTTACATACATGTCCACCAAACAACAACCATCACAAGCTAGCATTCAAACCCAATCCCACTCCGCTTAGAGTAAACCAATATGACACTTACCCAATCAAAATCATATCCAATTGCTGTCTCTAAATTCCGTGTTTCCCGTGCAAGATTTTTTCAGAAGGGTAATCTTGAAAACCGCCATTAATCCTAAAACTGAAGCTTTTTTTTTTTTTTAATTAAAAAAAATGTTGGTTGCTGATTGGTTTGACATTCATGGATGTCCGTTAAAAAAATTGACGGAACGTAAACGAAAGTTTCAAGTCGGTATTTAGGAAGCCATTTAATTTAGGCCCTTGCCACATGTACTAATTTGTCATTTAACCCTTAAACAGTAAACCATTGTTTTAACATTTTATGCTTCCAAAGCTTTCAAAAAAAAAAACAGATCTTCAAATAATTTGTTGGCTTCCACATTTAAAAATAAAAGTTTATGAATGTCAACAGTAGTACCTCTAAATAACAAGGATTGGTCCAATTCAATATGCCAAATTCACAAAGTAAAGGATTACTAGTAGAGAATGAAGAATAGCAACATATCTTTTAAAACTTAAAACTCAATTCATTGGTCAAGTTTGAGGAAATAGAATCAAACATGGAAAAATTATGTACTAAGGAGAGTTATCTTAAATCAAACAAACTCTTATTTGTTACACATAAATATTAAGCATCTTTGCACTTTCAAATATATATGACAAAACTAATTGCCTCCTTTAGCGGACATGCAATAAATTGAAACACTCTTTTACAAATTAATTTGCGTTTAAAATTGAGATGATTGGCTTGATTCATTTGATTGATTCGAATTCTCTCCACCACCTGTTATGACCCTATCTAGTGATGATAGGAAAGGTTTGGAAGGCATTTGTAAACATTCAACTTCTCCTTCAAGCATATGTATGACTTTGTTCATTGGCAGACGATCACTAGGCTTCATTTGTATACACCATAATGCGACTATGATCATCTTCTTGCCTATTTTCCTTTCCTCCTCTGTGGCGTCTTCCATTTCTATGTTGTTTCCGTCGTTCAATTGGTCATAGACCCAAGTAGGAAAGTATATTTGGCTCGAGTGTTCTGCAAATGCATTTAAGTTCTTTCTTCGACCAGCCATTTCCAACAGTAACATTCCAAAACTATATACATCAGCTTTGTATGAGATACTTCCAATGTTTTTGTAGAACAACTCAGGAGCCATGTATCCTAATGTTCCTCTTGCAGCAGTCAAAGAAACAATGCTGTTATTTACTGCATACAATTTTGCTAGACCAAAATCAGAAATCTTAGGAGTAAAATTCTCATCAAGAAGAATATTGTGAGGCTTGATATCAAAATGTAAAATCTGCATGTCACATCCTTGATGTAGATACTCAATCCCACGAGCCACTCCTAGAGCTATATCATACATTCTATCAAAGCTTAGGAGCGTACTTACTTCTGACAAAAAAATGTATTTATTTAGGGAACCATTAGGCATGAACTCATATACAAGAGCCCGTTTTGATCCTTCAACGCAAAAACCAATGAGTTGTACTACATTAACATGGTGAATCCTTCCAATGGTTGCAACTTCGCTGATAAAATCTTGTCCGTTAGTTTTGGACGTATTTAGCATCTTTATTGCCACAAGACGACCACTTCGAAGCGTTCCTTTATATACAGTGCCATAGCCTCCTTCACCTAATTTTTCCTTGAAACTTTTGGTCATCTTCCTAACTTCTGAGTAAGAGTACCTTATTGGCGTGAGATTATTGTGGCTTTGTAGAAATTCTTCAATAACGTCATACATTGATAAATGCCTCCTACGCCATTTATATATCAAAAACGCAATCACAAAGGGAGTCCCCAATATCATTTTTACTGCTTGGAATAGTCCTATGGAAGAACATCACCAAAATAGATTGTAAGCGAACACATGTTGTTGCATTGCTGTCAATTTTTTTTTTTTAATTATTATAGTTATAGCTCAATTAATAGTAATGCTATATACCACACTACTATATAACTATGTTGATGTGGCATTGTCAATCCTTCTTTAGATTAGCCTTTAGTAAAAGAAAAATAAATAAATTCAATGGTAGATTGACAATGCCACATTAGTATAGTGAGATAATGATGGGATAGTGATGTGGTACAGAGCATTTCTCTTCAATTAATTTCCTTCTAGATCCTAGTAATTAATTAGTACAATACTTGTTATCTTTTTTGGTTAAGAATTTATATTTTCATTTTGGCCGCATGTTTAATTCATTAAAGTGTAAAGAACGAGATGCTAAAAATGAAAAAATAAAAATAAAAATAAAAATAAAAAAATAAATTAAAGAAGATCAAAGGAGAGAAGGTTCTTACCGTTAGTTATGGTCATGAACTTCAGTAAGTTGTTTATAAGAGCTGCAAGAAATATGAAAAAAAAATAATTAATTAATAAAATTGCATACACAAATCTCACTTGGGACCATGCTTGAGAAGAAATAAAAGCAACACTATAAACCTCTTGACTTTATATGTATGCGCTTTCAATTAGGTTGAGCTCAATTCTATGCCTTCCCAATGACCTCGAGCTAAAACTCTAGTAGTGGATGGATTATTTACTTAATGAGGCTTGTAAACAAGGTTTTAATACTAACCCTTTCTAACTATCTTATCAATGAAACAGTGGGGAAAGGTAAATAAATATTTTTTAGGAAAAGTACACATACCCCCTTCAAACTATTACTCTATTGTCAATGTTTCCCTCAACTTCAAAAAAATGTCAATGTCTCTTAATGACAAAAATATCATTCATAAAATTAAAAAATAAAATCTACAAAAAAAAAAAAAAAACCAAGGGGTGGTTCACTCACCCCCTAGTCATTTGGGGGTGGTTCGTTCACTTCCAAATATGGCCAAAGAGAGTGGCCGAATCACCCATGGTCATTTAGGTGTGGTTTCGGCCACCCTATGGCCATTTGGGGGGTGACCAAACCACATGCACCTATGACCTTGGGCGTGACTGAATCACCCCCTATTTAGCCAAAGGGGGTGACCCTTTTTTTAAAAAAATAATAATAAATTTATAGTGTTTTTTTTTAATTATTATTTATAAGAATGTTTTTGTCTTATTAAAAATTTTATGGTCATTTTTATTTTTTTGCTGGCCTTGGTGGACAATGACATTTTTTTGTAGTTTAGGAGGAGAACATTGACAAAATTGGTAGTTTATGGTGACATTCACAATATGTTAGTAGTTTTGGAGATATATGTACTTTTTCCAAAAAATTTATTCAAGATAGGAAGCTATTTTTCATTTTTCTCATTGTTTAAAAAATCTAAACAAGACCTAAAAGTTTGAGATTAACCATTTTCCGAGCACACGATTATCCTCTACTTGCTTCTTCATCAAGGACAATCGATCCATTTTTATGTCATTGTGTCATTCTCTACTATCCCACAAATAACTTTTTAAGATTGAAACCTCACCTTTGTCAAACACAAGCACATATCGTGGTTCTCCTGATACAATTTTGACAAAGAAAAGAATAAGATCAAT
>FXXK01001053.1:0-40527 GCA_900184695.1 Betula pendula
GTGTATAAAATTATATAGGTTAACCCAAACTTAATTGACCCATTTAATTAAATAGCAACACTCTTCAATTTAACCTCTAATTTTGTATTGAGTTCGTGAGGGGTTCGCGGTCATGTCAAAAATTGCTTGCCATTCTTATGTCGCATGTCTCAGGTCGTATAAAAACATTATGATATAAGACTATATAAGTCACCATAACCCAACCCATTTAATTAAACAGTCAACCCCCTTTAATCCTAACCATCTAATTTTGTATTGGGTTTGTGTCGAAATTCATAGATCATATCAAGAATTTCTTATCATTATGTCGCGTGTTTGGGTTTAGGTCATGTAAAAGTATATGTGCAAACTATATAGATTAATCATAACCCTTTAATTTTGTGTTTGGTTCATATTTGTTTACGAGTTATGTAAAAAATTGTCAATCCTAACTACAAGTTGTAATGGTGAAAGGTATTGCCAATTTGGCCTATAAAAGGCTATAATGAAAATGTTGTGAGGACTATTGTACACCGTTTTTAGCTTAATGTGTCTATCTGACTTATTATGGGTTAATTACTCATGTCTTCTGTCGTTACCATAAACTAGCAACGCATGTACATCTTGAAATAAACATAATCCTTTCATTAACATATTGTCAACACATATAAATTGTCACATACAAACTGTCACTGTGAGCTATAGATACAAAAAGTAGACAAACAAATTGTCACAGTGAGACATATCAAACAACATGCCAACCAATCTAACCATCCAATTTCACAAATCGTCACCAACAAAAAAGGGCCAACAGTTGGACTTATCCCATAAATAACAACCAACAATCAGCAATTTTGCAAAATTAAAAATTAGATCTTCTAGTGGTCGTTGCAATTCCAGTCTTCAATCTCGAAGTCCTCCTGTGACATCAGCAGCAGTAGATGGCACAGTGGTTTTTACCTTTCTGTGCAGCATCAATTGGTTTCTAACAACATAAATGGTTTATAGCTAGATATGTTTCTAGATGTCACATTCCCCGCCCTTAACATTCAAAAACCCTTATGCTAGCTAGCCAGATATGTTCTTACCTGTTTTCTCTCTTTGCAAGTCTGTTGACTGGACTACTTGCGCGTCAACAAGACTCAAAAGTTTCGTTTTCCAGTTTCCATTTCCAGACTAAAGTTTTTGAGACTCGGAATTTTCAACATCGTGCACTTCGGTGCTTGGAATATTGAACTTTAACCGATAAAGTCCATCATTCCTTTACTATAAAAAATGGCCGGAAAGATCATACAGCGTCCGAGATTGAAATCTTCCCAATTTACGTACTACAGAGAGGAACAACGAAGATGTGTTGTTCAAGACTAGTTTTCTTTTTCTGCTTCATTCTCTTGTTATATCCTCTTACTCTCACATTTGCCAAAGACCCTCACGTCTGCTCTAAAAGTGGTAACTACACCAGTAACAGTACCTACAGGGCAAACCTCAAAAGCCTCCTGGCCTCCATGTCTTCCAACACCGAAATTGATTACGGATTTTACAATTTGTCCGCCGGAGAAGACCCTGACAAAGTAAACGCGATTGCGCTTTGTAGAGGAGACATCTCTACGGACGAGTGCCGTAGTTGTGTCAATGCGTCGAGTCACGATCTCTTACAGTATTGTCCCAACCAGAAGGAGGCAATCATATGGAACACAACATGTATGGTGCGATATTCGAACAAACTCATTTTTGGTGTTATGGAAGGTTACCCTTTACTTGCCTATTACAACTTACAGAACGTGTCAGACGTTGAAGGGTTCAACCAGGTGCTAAGACCCCTGTTAGATAGGCTAAGAAACCGCGCTGCATCAGGAAGCTCTACTCGCAAATTTGCTGTGGGAAGCGCGGCTGCCCCTGACTTCCAAACAATATATGCACTTTTAATGTGCACTCCTGATTTGGACGAGCTGGAATGCAACAACTGCCTGAGGCAGGCTGCGAAATTTATTCCAAAATGTTGTAATGGAAAGCAGGGAGGGAGATTTATAGCACCCAGTTGTGATTTAAGGTACGATGTATACAGTTTCTATGACCCTGCAGCTGAGGCACCACCGCCATCCCCACTGCCATCGCCACCACCATCCCTCCCATCAGTACCGCCGCTTCCACCTACAGAAGGTATGGTACCGATGCTTCACGCCTTTCAAGTTATCCTATTTGTTTACTAACGTGCCAATATATCAGTTCTATATGCCCCCTGCTTTTACCAATATCCATGACGTGATATATCTCTTGATAGTAAAATAGGTAGATTCTTTTGTTCTTTTCTTTTCTTTTTTCCTTTTTTGCACAGAGTTAATTATTTTCTTAGGGAAACACATATAATAAACAAGGAGTTGGATCAATGTTTCAACAACATCACAAGATTATGAATCTCTTATGTTCACGAGGTGTTTGATCAATTGTCATAGAATCAGTCTCTCCGAACAGTATAACTGATTTTAATTTTGCTCGCTTAGGTAAATCTTTTTTTCTGGCGAACTAGATTTGAACTTGATACTTTTTTTCATTAAGAATTGAAGTCAGTATATTCCCACAAAACTGAAATTAGCTTAAACAAGTTTTTAAATTGAGTTTAGACAAACTGCAAATTAATTCAAACTAGTTCTAACTTAAGTCTAGAAAATCTAGACGTAAAAATAAAAACAAATCCAATTGATCATATTTACGTTAGATCATAACAAAATCAGCTGTGGTTTACCATTCTAGACATAAGACATTTTAAAGAGCCATTAGTTGTCCTTTCTCCATAAGAGCCAGTATCATAAATTAATTTCAAGGCTAAATTATAATTAATCTTGCCATTTTTGTTGACTGATAGGCAAAACTTGAGCCAATTCTTCTTCAAGAATGCTTTTTGATAGGGTTCGGTTGTTGTGGATAATGAATTAGCGAAGAGTTGTAAATGAGGAATGAGATTTTATTAGATAGCACTCAGCTCAGGGTAGGAGTTCACCAACATACAAGCTGCTTGATAAAATACCTCAATGATCGTCTACCTTTATGCCTGACTTCTTCCTATATAGATGCTACTGCTACTACTGTACTACCTACTGATGATAATGAACTACTTGATAAGATGATAAAGGATAAGAGTTGATAAAAGATAATGATAAGAATGAATGCATAAAAGAGAATGGTAAGAATACTGCTCTACCCCTCCTTCCCATCACCACTCGACTACTTCTTGATAATGATAATCCAGATATTTAGGATTAGGTCTCCTGCTTCTACGGTACCTATCACTTTTTTTCTTAATTCCTTTGCTTTCATACTCAATATTGAAGCAATTTACGAAGCTTGCTATACCATTTATGCTTAAATGACAAGAGTAACTACACCACTAATGTCTCCTGTGATCCTCTCAACAAGCAAGTGGTTGGGTATGCCCCCCAAATTGTTGACCGAGGTTTGAATCCCCTTACTGACTTAATTCTTGGGGGAAGGATAGCTCAAGTACTAGAGGTTAATTTACCCGTGCATTAGCATAGTATAATTAGTCATGTGATTAACTGTACGTACGGAGTTTCTTCCCATTATTCAAAAAAAAAAGAAAAAAAAAAAAAAAAAAACACCACTTAGAGTAGTACCTGCGGGACAAAACACCAACGCCTCCTCTCTTCCCTGTCCTCTAACACCAAAATTGCCAATGGCTTTGGCTTTTGTAATTTGACTTGGTAAAGGTGATGTTATGCCAGACGTTTGCTTTATATAGTTACCTCTGTGGCTCTAGATATCATTTTAGACAGTAAATCCCATATCACAAAAAGGAAATAAGATGGTATAGGATAATTGCATGTTACACTTCTCAAACTGCACTATTTAGCCTCATGTATGTGATTATCTGTTAGTTTGATACAATACATTAAGATATCGGCTTAATTGAAAGTCTTAAGTCAAGTCAATGTGTTCGGAACTAATAATGTCATATAAACCATTCATTCTTGTCATTACATGTGTATATTCTAACATCCACCTTCATTGCCACTGCTAACCCCACAATTTTCTCCTCCACCATCAACCAATTTACATAAAAAAGGCACCCATGCATGTTCTTATGCTCGTAACAAATTGTTGTACGCACATGTCAACTACGATAAGTGGTTGTTATGAGTAATTGTGATCTTATATCTATACTGAAGTTTTTTTAAGGGTAATTTTGTTTTTCCCCTGTTCTAATTATGATAACTTTTTTCCCATTACAATTGGAAGAATGTTCTAATAAAAGCAGAGTTATGGTGTTTGCAGGAAAGGAAAGTAACTCATCTCAAACTGCAGTCATTATAGTTGTTCCTACTGTTGCGTCTGTTTTTCTAATAATTTGTATCTACATCTTCTATTTAAGAGTGAGGAAGCCAAGGGAGAACGATGAAAGTAAGTCAGAATTTGGTTTATCTTTGCTTGTTTCTAAGGATATCATTTCTATAAGTAAGAAAAAATGCCACATTCAGACAATTTGTGTTTTAATGGTGTATGTGGTGCTTTACGTACTAAGCGATAAGTGTACAGATATGAGTTTTCTGTGTGACTTCCAAAACAAAACAAACAATATTACATTAGCAGGAAATTTTTGTTGCATTTGGAGTTTGGAAGAATGGATTTCAAAAGTAGTACCATTGATGTGGACTAGTATGCACATAATAGCAATTGCATTTACTCTTCTTTGGGCAATGCACGAATTAAATTCAGATGTATTAACTTGCTCTTATGAAGCAGTGGATGAGATCAGTAGCACTGAATCATTGCAATTCGACTTAGCTCAGGATTAAAGTTGCTACGGACAACTTTTCTGCTGCAAATAAGCTTGGAGAAGGTGAATTTGGTGCTGTTTACAAGGTAATGTGACATCATCCAATGGATAAGCATATCATCTTTAAGAAGATGTTATACCTAAAATTATGAATTCATGAGAGTATGCGTATAATGAGATTATTGAAATTTTCAGGGTAGATTTCCAAATGGACAAGAAATAGCTGTGAAAAGGTTATCTAGGAATTCGGACAAGGAAATCCAGAATTTAAGAAGGAAGTCGTATTAATAGCTATGCTTCAGCACCGAAATCTGGTCAAACTCTTAGGATTCTGCTTGGAAGGAAATGAGAGGCTTTTAGTCTATGAGTTTGTACTTAATGCAAGCCTTGATCACTTCATATTTGGTATGGTTGCATTTCTACTTAAGTATTAGATTTATTCTTGATAATTTCTTTTTAATTGAAGTATCTAGTCTTCAACATATATTGCTTAATAAATAATATGCTTGCATGAATATGTAGATCAAATCAAGCGTGCCCAATTGAATTGGGAGAGGCGCTACAAAATTATAGGGCGAATTGCTCGAGGGCTTCTTTATCTTCATGAAGATTCTCGACTTCATATTATTCATCGGGATCTCAAAGCTAGCAATATTCTGTTAGATGCATATATGAATCCTAAGATTTTAGATTTTGACACAGCAAGATTGTTAGATCAAACTCAAGGCACGGCAAAGAAAATTATTGGGACCTAGTAAGTATGTTACAATTAATAGGCTAGAATTAATAACCAAAATATTGCATGTTATATATAAAATAATATTTAGTGTTATTTTGTTTTGTGGAAACAATATGGAAAAGTCCTAAAAAATTCAATGAATTTTACAACATATGAAAAAGATTTGTTAGAATTCAAATTAAACTAACATTATTGATTTCGACATATAGTGGATACATGGCTCCGGAGTATGCAATGGGTGGGCACTTTTCAGTAAAGTCCGATGTATTTAGTTTTGGTGTTTTAGTTTTGGAGATAATAAGTGGGCGAAAAAATTGTTCCTTTGCTGAAGGAGAAAATGTTGAAGGCCTTCTAAGCTATGTAAGTGTAATTATCTTTGTCTACATTCCTTTTTGGCTTCAAATTGTGACTAGTGATGCAGATGATATTGCCAAAGTAAAAGAGTATTCTCTCTAATATTATGTCTGGCCATTTAAATTATCATTATTGCAGGCATGGAAAAATTGGAGGGAGAGGACACCTTCAAATCTTGTAGATCCCACATTGAGGGCTAGTGCAACAACTGAAATATTGAGATGCATCCATATTGGGTTACTATGTGTGCAAGAAAATGTAGCTGATAGACCAACAATGGCTTCAGTCGTTCTCATGCTTAGTAGCTATTCTATCACTCTATCGGTACCAACAAAACCTCCGTTTTTCATGTACAACAACAGCATTAGACCTGCAGACATGTCATCCCAATCGCAAAATAGCGTAGAGGTGACAGAGCCATACCCATGGAGTAGTAGCTCTGTCCAAGCCTCAGTAAATGAGGCTTCAATTACTGAGCTATAGGCTCGTTAGTGTTTGAGGGAAGAAATGTTTTACCATTTTCGTTTTGAAATATATTACTACCTAACATTTGTTATTCTTTTTAAGCGTTTTATTTTTATTATTTTATTTTTTTATTTGAAACTGTTGTTGGGAAACCCACCTTTATTTCATTTTTAAGATCTCCCACTCTTTATTCATTTCAAATCAAAAGTGAGAAAGATTTTCCCTTATAATTCTTTCCCTTATTCAATTAAAAAAAAAAAAGCGTTCTCTCTTTAAGAAGATAAAATATACTGACTTATCAAGTTACGGTTATTTCATTCAATTCAGTAAGGAATATATATATTTTTACCATCTCGCTCCCCTCGGTTTTCTTTGCCCATTCCAGATGCACCAAAACCCTTCCTCTCAAACCTCACTAGTCACCGCCAACCCAGTTAACCAAGACCCATAAAACACCAATTTTCAAATAGAGAGAGGACCCTGATGGCGGGGATGAAGGTCCCACAGGTGAGGATGAACCAATGACCACCCGGTAGGGCTTTTGGCCCATGGCCCAAAAGATTCAGCACAAACTGGGATCCTCGCTGAGCCCAATGGACCCATCAACACGGTCTTACGAATGGGACACACAAGTATAGCTTACTCTTTATAAGATTTTTTTTTTAAAAAAAAAAAACAGAAAATTTTAACGAAATGAGTAATTAAAAAGGGCTAATAGATTAAAACTCCACATTTAGGAAGGAGATTACAAGCATAGACTTAAATAACGAATAACAACTTAACTCTAATTATTAATACTAACCAAACTACTATTACTTAATGACATTGGACTCTCTACCATATTGGACATTATCTCTCCATACTGAGTACTCATTCTTCTAACTGGCAATGGAGTAGCAGCACTCCTTATTGAAATAAACTAAACTACTGCTTGCACTCCTTTAGAATTCTAGTCTCATAACAAGAACAAGGTCTAAGCCATCAAAGTGTTAAAGAATTTCAAAATTAATATATATATATATATATATATATATACTTTGTGGTTTTGAAATATTTTAAATTGAAGGTATTAGAGAGCCTAAAAGAAGAGAATCACATATGAAGGGATTATAGAGCGCTAGTGCCCAAGTGCTGTAATTTTAAAAATTTAAGTCTCTCTCTTGCTTGAATAGAAAGAAAAATATGAGAGTGTTCAAGTTTGATTGAGTTTGTGCAAAATGCAGCCAAACAACAAGCGATAGAGCATTTCGTTTTCTATTTGATCTTTATTTTCTAACAAGTCGATCACCAGCTCTGACAATTTTCTCTCACTTCCCGCAATTCACTCGTGTGTTCCGATGTGATTTTCCCTTTAAAACTAACGGCCCAGCCACCCATGAAGTCCTCCTGGTCCCCATATGTTTCTTGAGCTAAAAAATTGATTGATGTGACATAAAAATGAAAGGAGTTTTAAAATTTTTTTGAGAAAAAAAAGTAAAAAAAAAAAAAAAAAAAATTGTTTGACTTTTTTTTTAAGAGAAAAGAAAGAAAGCTTTGCCACTAGAAGTGAAGATAGCTGATCACTTCAAAGTCCAATCTTGCTGCCAACTCTTTTAGGGTGGTACGTATTCTATTTACACTAGAAGTGAAGATAGCTCCAAAAACGCTTTCCGGCTACTCCCCCCTGCCGACCATATATTGCTTCCACGCTTACAATTTCCGGATCGGGTATTGCCAAGAAAAGACCTTAATGCGATTGGCTTTAATCAACCGTAAAAAATTTTCGTCAAAAAATATTTTTTGAAATATTGTTTTTCGAGAAAATATTTTCATTGAAAAGATTTTTAAGTGTTTGGTGCATAAAGAAAATAACAAATATTTTTTTTATATATTTTTATTCAATTATATTAACCTATAAAATCAATTTTTATGTACAACATAAAAAAATATTTTAAATAATTTTTTTTTTTAAAAAAATAACCTAAAAATTTGAGTTTCGGCAAAGTTTCGATAGTGGTTTGATAAAGGTTCAGCGATTTGAGAAGTAACAACTCAAATTCGAAAAATAGTTTACGGTTTTAAAAAACGAAAACTATTTTACCAAAATTAAAGAAGTTTTCTAGTCTATCGAAAATGTTTTCGGTTTAACCACAATTTTCCGTTATACCAAACACTAAAAAAATAAAAAAAATAAATTTCAGATTACATTTTACGTGAAAAACAAATAGAGCCAACCTCTATGTTAGTTCCATTTAGAAGTTTAGGCAGTATGCCCAACCATACCACCCTAGGTGTGGAATTACTAGAAGGTTCAACAAGGATAAAAGTCATTTTCATTTTATGGTTAGGATTTAAAAGTAGTGTATAGATAATGACATATTATTTAAATTTTTTTAAAAACGTTTTAACATTGAAATCTGTTGAAGACAAGACTTTGGACATGTTTATAAGAAATAAGCAGCCATCTCCTATTGAGCCAGTTTTATGGGATGAGTTAGGCCCATAAATTTCTTCAGGTATGCATACTACAAGAACAAATGAGCCCGCACTACTTACCCCGTGACAAGGACTAGGAAAAATACTAACATGTACGTGAGGGCTTGTAAAAAAGACCTTAGACATGTTTAGAAGGAATGGACAACCCTCTCACCACCTGGTTTTATGGAATAAATTAAGCCCACAAATTTTTTCAAAATCATATAAAAGTTAGATGCATAAACTTTAAAGTAAGACCATAAAATAAATTCTATCAATTTTATTTGAATTGAAAAGAATCCTATTCCATTGCAGGAGATGAATTAATGTAGAAATCGAGCTCTTCCACGCGGCGCAAGGACCATGAACAAACATGGATGTGGGTGGCAATGAGAACGCCATTTGAGGCTAAAGTTCCATGGGCATTCCCATTGCGGAGAACCCAGACCTAGGAGATGATATCGACGGGGCTGAAATGGTAATTCCACTAACCTTGATTAGGCCTATGCTCCCCTTGTGACGACGAAGACATCGTTTGCAAGATTTAGGACGAGAATCCATAGGGCTTCAACTGTTCGACAAAATGCTGGTACCAACTGCTGGGATGAGGAACTTAATGGAAAAAAACAACTCCAACGACACAGAGAGCGTGGGAAACGATAGAAGATAATTTGCTAAGTCAAAATCCACGTGATATTGAATTCAAGAGTCAGCAAAAATGGCGATCCCGCTGATCTCGATTAGGCCTCTGTCGCATGTGATGATGTCCTCTGTCCGACTGTCCCCATGGGATAATGTAGATATCTTCAAAAAACTTGTGACATCATGAATGGCAAAAGTTCGTGTTTGGCGGGCAATGAGAGTGAAGATTAGATTCTCTGATTTCCCATTGGTACTTCCACAACCACTCATCTCAAGATCGATTATTTTCATATTTTCGTTGCTTTGAATTAGTCATGAAATTAAGTATTCTCCCACCCCAGTTAGCTAGCTAGTCAATTTACAAAGCAGAAACTAGATATTGAAATTTGGATTTAATATATAGAACAGTACTAGCATCCAGATAGGATGTAAGATCATGTGTCAGGCATAAGAGTATGGAAGCTCTTAAAAATATCAATAGGTCCATCTATTAGTGAAACACAAAAATGAAAAATGTAAAGAAAATTCAATTCTACCGTATCCCAGTAATATATGTATATAAACCAAAGTTTTTCGGACTTGGAAATATAGGTTCCGATCCGGGAACTTTATATAACCGATAAAGTCCATCATTCCTGTACCCCATAACAATTATCGGAATGATCATACAGGTTCCGACTTCGGAGATTGAAATCTTCCCAACTCACGTACTACCGAGAGGAACAACGAAGATGTGTTGTTCAAGACTAGTATTCTTTTTCTGCTTCATTCTCTTACATACTGTTACTCTCACATTTGCCCTGCAAGACCCTTACGTCTGCTCTGAAAGTGGTAACTACACCAGTAACAGTACCTACAGGGCAAACCTCAACAGCCTCCTGGCCTCCATGTCATCCAACACAGAAATCGATTACGGGTTTTACAATTTGTCCACCGGAGAAAACTCAACTGACAAAGTACACATGATTGCACTTTGCAGAGGAGACATTTTTCCGGACGAATGCCGTAGTTGTGTCCGTACGTGCGTCGAGTAACGTACAATCTCTTACAGTATTGTCCCAACCAGAAGGAGGCAATCATATGGTACACAACATGTATGCTGCGATATTCGAACAAACCCATTTTTGGTGTGATGGAAGATAACCCTTTACTTGCCTATTACAACATACAGAGCGTGTCAGACGTTGAAGGGTTCAACCAGGTGCTAAGACCCCTGTTAGATAGGCTAAGAAACCGCGCTGCATCAGGAAATTCTACTCGTAAGTTTGCTGTGGGAAGCGCAGCTGCCCCGGACTCCCAAACAATATGTGCACTTTTAATGTGCACTCCTGATTTGGACGAGCTTGAATGCAACAACTGCCTGGGCCGGGCAGCGGAATATATTCCATAATGTTGTAATGGAAAGCACGGAGGAAGATATATAGCACCCAGCTGTGATTTAAGGTACGAGATATACAATTTCTATGACCCTGCAGCTGAGACATCTGCAGAAGGTATAGTACTGATGCTTCACGCCTTTCAAGTTATCTTATTAATTTGTTCTTTATGCCCCTGCTTTTACCAATATCCATGACGTGATCTTAATATATCTTGGTTACTAAAATAGGTAGATTCTCCTGTTCTTTTCTTTTCTTTTTCTTTGTTTTTGTTTTTTTCCCTTTCCTCTAACACCAAAATTGCCTGTGGCTGTTACAATTCATCTTATGGCCAAAACTACTATGAGAAGATTTAATGATTTATGCAATTTTACTTGGTAAAGGAGATGTTATGCCAGATGTTTGCCATATATAGTTGCCTCAATGACTATATATTCACTTCAAAAAAAAAAAAAAAAAGACTCTATATATAATTTTAGACAGTGTTTCCCATATCACAAAAAGGCAAATGAGATGCTAGAATAATTGCATGTTACACTTAATTCTGAAACAACACTATTTAGCCTCAAGTTTTGATTAGATCTGTTAGCCTAATCTAAAGTCGTCCAAAGTCAAGTCAATGTGGTCAGGTCAAATAATGCCATATCAACCATTCAGTACTCCTGTCAAAATTTTAGGGAATTTTGTTTTGCCCCTGTTTTACATACACAAATTGTTGGATAACTTTTTCTCCGTATCCATTGGAAGAATGTTCTATTAAAAGCGGAGTTATGGTGTTTGCAGGAAAGGAAAGTAACTCATCTCAAACTGTAGTCATTATAACTGTGCCTTCTGTTTACTAAATCAGCTTTGTATCTACATCTACATCTTCTATTTAAGAGTGAGCAAGCCAAGGGAGAACGATGAAAGTAAGTTAGAAATTGTTTTTATTTTTTCCTTGTTGCTATCGATATAATTTCTATAAGACAATTTGTGTTGTAGTGATGTGTGTGCCTTTACGTACTAAGCGATACATACTTGTGAAAATAAGTAATCGCATTTAATTTCTAGGGTTAATATTTGCCTCTGTTAGAATATGACATAATTTGCGATTGTCTATTATTAAAAAAAAAAAAAATAGCTACCATTAAGTAGACATTAAATGAGTTTTTCTAGGAATTAAGGTAACTAATTGTAAAGATATGAGTTTTCTTGTGACTTCTAAAACAAAAAGAACAATATTACATTAGAAGATAATTTTTGTTGCATTTGGAGTTTGGAAGAATGGATTTCAAAAGTCATTTTTGCCGATCCCCTTGTTGATGTTTATTGGATGAATATAATATTAAATCACCATTTATTCCAAAAATTTAAGCTTATAAAAAATAGTAAATTTAATTATTTAATTAATACTTAACATTAATAGCAATCACATTACTTTTCTTTGGGCAATTCAGAAACTAATTTTAATGTATTGACTTACTCCTATATATGAAGCAATATTGGATGAAATGAGTAGTGCTGAAACATTGCAATTCGAGTTTAGCTTGATTAAAGTTGCTACAGAGAACTTTTCTATAGCAAATAAGCTTGGAGAAGGTGGATTTGGTGCTGTTTACAAGGTGATGTGACATTATCGAGTCTTAGACCATATCATCTTCAATAGGATATTAAATCTAAAATTATGAATTCATGACAGTTACATATGCTATATCATGAGACATTTGAATTTTTCAGGGTAAATTTCCAAATGGACAAGAAATAGCTGTGAAAAAGTTATCTAAGGGATCCGAACAAGGAGATCTAGAATTTATGAATGAAGTCCTATTAGTAGTTAAGCTTCAACACCGAAATCTGGTAAAGCTCTTAGGATTCTGCTTGAAAGGAAATGAGAGGCTCTTGGTCTATGAGTTTGTACCTAATGCAAGCCTTGATCACTTCATATTTGGTACGGTTGCACTTCTACTTAAAATATTAGATGTTATTGATCATGATATATAATTCCTTTTTAATTGAAGTATCTAGTCTTTGGTATATATATATGCTTAATAAAAACGCATGCTTGCATGAATATCTAGATCCAATCAAGCGTGCCGGCCAGTTGAATTGGGATATGCGGTACAAAATTATAGAGGGAATTGCTCGAGGGCTTCTCTACCTTCATGAAGATTCTCGACTTCATATTATTTATCGGGATCTCAAAGCTAGCAATATTTTGTTAGATGCAAATATGAATTCTAAAATTTCAGATTTTGGCACAGCAAGATTGCTAGATCAAACTCAAGGCAAAACAAAGAATATTATTGGGACCTAGTAAGTACATTAATATAGGCTAAAGATATAACCAGAATACACCACACTTTTATGATCACACTTGCTGATGTGACATTACTAAGCAATTCTTGGATCAGCCATTTGTTAAAAGACTAATGTTAAATACTATACTTTCACTGTGCTGATGTGACAGTGCCCATCATTTTTACATAAAGTCATTGGGATAGGGGTGTAGTATGTAGCATTACTCTTGTTTAAAATATATATATATATATATATATCAAAGGGTTAATTGATAATGCTACATAAGGAAAGTAAGACAAAAGTATAATAAAAGTGTAATATATAATGTATGTATAACATTACTCATAAAATAATAATGAGAGTTATTTGTGTCATAGAAACAATATTTAAAAAGTCATCAAAAACACTTTTAACCCCTCCCCCATAAATAAGATGAAAATTCAATGAATTTTAGAACATTGAAAAATCTATGTTAGAATTCAAATTAAACTAATATTATTGATCTCCACATGCAGTGGATACATGGCTCCGGAGTATGCAATGCGTGGGTACTTTTCAGTAAAGTCCGATGTCTTTAGTTTTGGTGTTTTGGTTTTGGAGATAATAAGTGGGCAAAAAAAATAGTTTTTGTGCTGAAGGAGAAAATGTAGAAGGCCTTCTGAGCTACGTAAGTGTAATTATCTTTTTCTGCATTTCTTTTCGGCTTCAAAGTGTGACTAGTGATGTAGATGATATTGCCAAAGTAAAAGAGTATTCTCTATGATATTATGTCTGGCCATTTAAAATTATCTTTGCAGGCATGGAAAAATTGGAGGGAGGGAACAGCTTCAAATCTTGTAGACCCCACATTGAGGGCCAGTTCAGCAATTGAAATAATGAGATGCATCCACATTAGGTTACTATGTGTTCAAGAAAATGTTGTTGAGAGGCCAACAATTGCTTCAATTGTTCTCATGCTTAGTAGCTACTCCATCACTCTTTCAGTCCCAACAAAACCTGCGTTTCTCATGTACAGCATCATTAGACCAGACTTGCCATCCCAATGGCAAAATGGTTTAGAGGCGACAGAGTCAGATCTATGTAGTATTAGCTCAGTCAAAGCCTCGATCAATCAGACTTCAATTGCTAAGCTATATGCTTGCTAGCGTTTGATGGAAGAAATGTTTTACAATTTTTGTTTTGAAATACAAAAATACTACCTACCCTTGTTTTTCTTTTTAAGAGTTATCTCTTTAAGAAGATAAAATAACTTATTTATCAATGATATTGGGTTATTTCCTTCGTCACATTTAGTTAATTTCACTAAAGAATTCTTTATTGTCTTTTGATGCACCCATTTCTCACCAAAACCCTCCCTCTCAAACCCACTAGTCACTGCCAACCTAGTTTGTCATGAGCGCACGTGTTAGTATTGAGTTCAACATTGAAGAAAAATAAATAAAGTGAATAATTAATATACATAATTATACCCAAACTCATTAGATTAAGCTTTTGGGTTGGAGTAATATCTAAACATATATATTAATTTGCTCTTGACCGACTCCTAAGGTTTTTTTTTGTTGCAGGAAGGGTTCTAAAAAAATCTTTGATTGACATAATAGTTTCAACTTTGGGTGCATTAAGATGCATGCTTTGTAGTAACAACAAGCTAGGCTTGGCAACAATTTTAGATGGCGATGTGCCATCAACATTATTAGAAGAACAAATTAATTACGAAACTTGAAGAAAAAGCCCACATTGCAATTTAATTTGTTGTCTCTTTTAGATGGAGTCTTGAGGGAAGTCATCGGTAAAGAAATAATTTTCGCTGGTCTTTGGAGGAAAGTAAAAAATTTTACATGGAGAAGTCCCTCACTAACTAAGTGCATTTAAAGCGGCGGTTATATACCCTCAATATGAAAAAATGTATGCCTCTTTGTCATCATCTTGATGAATTTAAAAAAATTATTATTGATTTGAAAAATATTAATATATATTAAAGTTCATTATGTAAATCAAACCCATTTTCTTGTGATCACTACCGGATTTCTTTGATAATTTCATCAATTTAATGTTGTACGGTAGAGATTCTATCTCCTTACCAACTTAAGTTTGCATTGAATTATGGGGAGTTAAGGACAAGATTGATTTGGAAAGGAAGTAATTATCAGGATGAGGGTTTATCTGTTAAGAGTCTTTTGAAAATTTTTTCTAATTCTAAAGGTCGATCTAGTGAGAGGAACTCAGGTAAAGGTAAATGAAAATCAAGAGGCTGTTTGCAATCCAAGTCAAAGAAGAAAGTTTAGTGTAACTATTGCAAAAAAATATAGGCATTATAAAGCTGAGTATCTGAAGCTGGAAACTAAAGGGGAAGATGATCAACTCAATTTCTCTTTTGTGGTTGGTGTTGTCAAAGAAAAGTATGATAGTTTAAAATTATCCTTGAACGTAGTTAGTGTTTCTAATAGTCGTTTTAACAAGAAGTAGGTCATTGCTTTTACATGTAGATTTCATCTGTGCTCTGAAAGGTATTAATTTACTATCTATGAGTCAATCAATAGTGATTCATTCTTGATAAAAAACGATGTAACCTATATGATTGTTGGTATTGGTGCAATCAGAATAAGGGTGTATGATAGAATTGCTAGGACTTTGACAGATGTTCAACATATACTATATTTAAAGAAAAATCTTATTTCTTTGTTCATTTTTTACTCATTTGGTTAAAAGTATTGCAATGAAAGTAGAGTTATTAAAGTTTGTAAAGGCTCTTTGCATTTAATGAAAGGTAACAAAGTTGATGGCCTTTACTTTTTTCAGGATAGTATGGTGACAGGTTCAACTATTGTGTTTTCTTCAGACGATCTAGATTCAGACACTATCCGATTATGACATATGCGATTAGGTCATATGAATAAGAGGAGTATAACAATCTTGAGAAAACGAGATTTGTTTTGTGACCAGAAAATAGGAAAGCTTGACTTTTATGAGCATTATGTCTTCAGGAAACAATACAAAGTTAAGTTCAGTACTGGTATCCACAAAATGAACAATGATCTTGAAGGCACCTTAACAATTTCAATTTATTTTTTTTTCAATTCTCAGAGATTAGAATCCTTTACAATTCTTAGAAAATTTATATTGTAGAGTTTTTATTATTATTTTCAAATGAAATATTTCGCACTTTATCGCATCGGTATTTATCAGATGGTTTGTAATGAATTAAAGAAAATTTAATAATATTTCAAATTTGAATAAAAAACATGTGGCATATGATAAATATTAAAATGAAAAATTGAACCATAATTTGAATGTAATTGAAAAAAATCGTTTGTATCTTATTTACTGTTTTTTCCCCTAGATCGACTAGCCCAAGCCACTTCTATACGTACCTATATATGGTCTCTTTCTTGGGTAAGTACAAACCTATATATGGGTGTGGTAGACTATTACTTATGTATAATCGAGTCAGATATATATTTGTTTGCTAACTTTTTTTTTTCATCTTTTCCATAAAATTCCACCCAAAAAAGTCAAAATATATTAACAAACTACTTTACTTTTTTGTTTTGGACAAGGAGAAAAATCTTTTTTGTTTTGGAGAAGCAGAAAAATCTTCCGTTTCTTCCCGTAAGTCACTCATCTGTGTTTCGGCGTGATTTCCTCTTCAAAACTAATGGCGCAGCCACTGCACCCAGGGAATCCTCCTAGCCTGCTGCCCACAGGTTTTCTTTAGCTTAAAAAAAGAAGGAAATCGTCTACGCTTTAGACTCAACAAGTTTCCAAGTCAATGAAACGTGGAACATGCATGAGTGTGAACACAGCGAGGCTTGACCAAGTACCAACCCTACAAATTAAGGGTCAAACTCGACCAGTCATTAATTATTGAAAGATCGAGGAAGGATATAAAAGTAGCCAAAAAAAGAAAGAAAAAAGAGTATATATAATTAAATCCTTTAGTTTAGTCAAAAAGGAAAGCATATATAGAAAGGATGAAGACTCTAGTTGATTAATTACATTAAATTAATTAATTTTTTAACAATTTGAATATCTTCCAAAGGCTAGAAATAGTATACTCTGCGCTTCGATTCCCTTTGTGGAACATTAACCAATCGACACCAATAAAATAACGCTTGCAATATGCGATCGATGTACGACGCACGTACACCAGCCGGAACCCAAAACCAAACATATATATATATATATATATATATTAAAGACAAAAAGAAAAGAGGGAGAAGAAAGATTTGCTAGGAACCAATTATTTTCTGCCATAAGTAATGGTAGATATTATATTTTTATTTTATAAGTATCCAGTAATTTTGACTTGGCACCCTCAATTAACTATATCTAGAATTAATTTTTTGTTAAATAAAAAAAAAATCTTATAATTAGTTGGAAATGCCAGGTCAGTATTATTGAATAATTGTAGGAATAAAAATATATTAGCTAGCATTACTCATGAATTCTATGAATTTAAGCAACATAGAGATTAATTGAAACCGTTTATTCAATTAATTTATCTAATTAATTCAAATGATAAAATCTTAGAAATAAGTAGTTAACTAATGATAATTAAGAATTTATAAAAAAATAAAAATAAAAAATCATGAAATTTACTTTATATAAGAAATTGATATATTAATTGACTAGTTCGTGAATAAACTCAATTTGTTAGAAAAATAAATGAATCGAGTTTCAACATATTATTTACATATTCAGTAATAAACTCGAACTCAACTAATATTTGAAACAAAACTAAACAAATTAAATTTAAACATTTAATATTTAACTCGACTAGGCTCAATTCCAGCCATAGCCATAGCCATAGCCATACCCACTCTAAATTGAATCTTAAAACTTCACTCTTAAACGAGGAGAAATAGTACTACGAATGTACAAGTAATTAGTAATTATCCGAGGAGTCAATGAGATCACTCATATGGCAAATGGTTGAGAAGGCGGGGAATGCAATAATCAATTAATTAATTAAATTGCCAATTCAATGCATGTAGGCAACCGCGGCCTAGCCTAGCCCACCATTAATGCACCAACTTGTCAACTTGCCTTGCTTAATTTACTATAGATAGATATATAGATATACATAAAGAAAGCCACCGTTGAATGTTTTCAAATTATTTGATTCCTTTTGGATCAGAAGGATTTGGACCTTAGTGGCAAGTTGCATCACCTGCAACTCTATCATTATTTTAAATCTCAGAAGCCAGTAAGGCCGGGATATGGTAAATTGAAATCTTCCCATTGCAAAGAATACAGAAGGACAGTGAGAATTAATGGGGGGCTCTTCAAGACTACTGTTTTTCTTTTTCTATGGCATCCTTATACACCTTGTTAATCCCAGCCTTGCGCAGCGAGATCCCTATGTGTACAACCGCTGTTCTAATGGTAACGTTAGCAGTAACAGTACCTACAGGGCAAACCTCAACAGCCTCCTTTCCTCCCTCTCTTCTAACAACCAAATCAATAATGGGTTCTACAATTTCTCTGCCGGAGAGAACTCCGACAAAGTTAACGCAATTGCTCTTTGCAGAGGAGACCTCACGCCTACCAACTGCCGTAGTTGTGTCAATATGTCTGCCCACGAGCTCTTATTTTTATGTCCAAACCAAAAGGAGGGAATCATGTGGTATATGAATTGTACAGTACGATACTCGAACAACTCTATATTTGGTGTTATGGAATTTAAGCCTCTGCAAGCTCTATACAGCACAATAAATGTGTCTGACGTGAGTGGGACGTTCAAACAAGTGCGTGGGACCTTGTTGGATAGCCTAAGAAGTAAAGCTGCATCTGGTGGTTCCATTCGAAAGCTTGCAACTGGAGCTGCCAATTCCACATACTTTAATATATATGCACTTTTGCAGTGTACTCCTGACTTGGGAGAGCAAGAATGCAGCAATTGCCTCAATCAGACTATCCGATATGTTCCAGGATGCTGTGATGACGCGACAGGAGTGAGAGTTCTTACACCCAGCTGTAACTTAAGGTATGAGGGCAACATGTTCTATGACACTACTGCTGTATCGCCGCCATCATTGTCTCCTCCTCCGCCTCCGCCCGCAAAAGGTATGGTTCCCATTCTCCTCCTTTATTCTATATTCATGCACAAATATAATATGCAAGCTTTATTCCTATATATCTTCCCGTCTTCACTCTTCATGCTCATATATTACATAAGTTTTAAGCCAACAAGTTGTTGCATTGACAAATGATTAGTTCCTACAATTGCTGCATGTATTGATAGTTTCGTCAAAGCAACGTAATCTTCCCCAAATCTATGGCGTGTGGGATTTAGCAATCCAAATTTTTTAGACATATCAAAAAAAGGAAGTCTTGAAGCAAGGATTTTGATTTTGATATTTTAGTAGATTGGGATTCACCACCGGTTTATGATTATCCCGATCATCAAATTGATTCTAAATATGTCATAAACATATATATATCCTACACTGTCTGTTTGTGAATGTACGTAGTCAAAAGAATGATGGATACCACGCGTTTGATAGATTATCTTAAGAGTGATAATTAATGATGGCCTTGAATTGTTCAACCAACCGTCACTTTTAGATCGAGTAACTGTTAAAGTATTGATTAAGTGATTTAACATGGTATCAGAGTCAAAGGTCCTGAGTTCGAACCTTAACTTCGTCATTTCACCTCCTATTTTATTAAATATTTCACGTGTTGGGCCTCACCTATTAAAAAGGAGTTTGAGCCCACACGTGAGAGGGAGTGTTAAAGTATTGATTAAGTGATTAAATTTAGGCGTCTTTTGGAGTTGAGTTAGGCCCACCGTTCGCATATTGTATGAATTCTAATAGTAACTTGACCAATATTTGATCACTTAATCAATACTTTAACAGTAACTTGACCATTATTTGATAAATTCCAAATTAATAGATAAATTTTAGTAAATATTTAATTTTCTTCAAAAGATAAGTACTTTAATATTTCTTCTATGATCAGCATGATAAAGAATAATTAGTGGAAAGAGTTCGCTAATTAACATGTGGTGAGCCCCAAAGAGTTCGCTATATATTAGCGGAAAGAGTCGAATTCATCAAGATTTCATAATGAGAATTTGTGAGTGTTAGAAACCACTAGACCAAACTTCGTGTTGTTGCATCATGCTTAAAACATAGCAAATACCCCCCAAAAAAAAAAAACAGAAAAAGAAAAAGAAAAAGAAAAAAGTCTGTCACTCACAGGACAACCTCTCCAAGTGGGCTATTTTTTTTTAATAATTCATGCACATGCCTCCACCTTTTTTCTCGTTTTCTTTTGTGACGAAGGTGGGGTTAGTTAACTTGGTTTCACACCTGTACAGTTTCTTAGATTGCAAAACTATTTACAAATCATGATAAATTTAAAATTCAAAATGCTAATTTATTGAGACGGATTTGTGGCTTTTGCAGGAAAGAAGAGTAACTCATCTCGAACTATCATTATAGTTGTGGCGGCTGTTGTGTGTGTGGTCTTAATCATCTGCATCTGCGTCTGTATCTATTTAAGACAGAAAAAGCGAAGGAAGAAAGTTGAAAGTAAGTTAAAAAATGGATTTCTTTTCCTATTTATTAAGGAATCCAATTCTATAAATTAAAATAGAAAAATAAATACCAATTAAATCGGACAATTAGTACGAGATATGCATGTGATATATATGCTACTTTGTAAGCTAGTTCTGCGCAATATTGGGTATAAAAAACATTAAATTGATTTTCAAGGTACAAAGATGATGTCATTTGGAGAGCATTTCTTAGAAAGAAAGGATTTGGTCTTGGAAGAGTAGAATTCAGTCATTAGCGGTGGAGTAGCCATATATTAATGTTGTATGCACATAACTTAAAATTGCATCGCTCTTCTTTAAGCAATATACTTAATTATATATCTAATTCAGATGTGTTAACTTGTTCCTCATGTGAAGCTGTGGATGATATTATTAGTGCTGAATCATTGCAATTCGACTTTGCTACAATTAGAGTTGCTACAGAGAATTTTTCGGATGAAAATAAGCTTGGGCAAGGTGGATTTGGTTCTGTTTACAAGGTAATTTGGCAATATCATATAATATATCGTTCTTTGTCATGACAAGTTAATTAAATCCACCCTCAATATATAATACACCCTCAATATATATGCTTTTCTTCAGGGTATGCTATTGAATGGACAAGAAATAGCCGTGAAAAGGTTGTCTAGTGGTTCCGGACAAGGTGATCAAGAATTTAAGAATGAGGTCTTACTAGTGGCTAAGCTTCAACACCGTAATTTAGTCAGGCTCTTAGGTTTTTGCTTGGAAGGAAATGAAAGGCTTCTCATCTATGAGCTCATGCCAAATGCAAGCCTCGATCACTTCCTATTTGGTATGGTCAAAATACTTCTGTTTGTTGGATTCTACTCATAATTTTTTATTTTTTTATTTTTTTTAAGATTGCACGTCTTGTTGAACACAATTGAATATATCTTTATTCAATATATAGAATGATAAACATGAATGAACATGTAGATGCAATCAAACGTTTGCATTTGGATTGGGAGAGGCGTTGCAAAATCATAGAAGGCATTGCTCGAGGACTTCTTTATCTTCATGAAGATTCACAATTTCGTATTATTCATCGTGATCTTAAAGCTAGCAACATTCTATTAGATGCAGAGATGAACCCCAAAATTGCAGATTTCGGCATGGCGAGATTGTTTGTACTAGATCAAACTCATGGAAATACAAGAAGAATTGTTGGAACTTAGTAAGTATCCTAACAAAATCTATTCAAAATTAACGATTATAAGATTGCATTAAGTTGCGTGCTTTGTGTTAATTATCTATTATATGAGTAACTTATGTTTTGTTGGAAGATGGAAATCCTATCCAATATCTTTTTGTCTCATATAACTAGAATCAATTAAAAGAATTTGCGAAAAAGTAATGTTATTCTTAATACTCATTTTATCGCATTCATTTTACATCGGCTGAAATAACGTGTTTTAAGTGGCTAAGATGGAAAACCGCTTAAAAATTTCTTAAAATATCAATTGACATTCAAATAACAATGTTATTACTGATGTCCTCATGCAGTGGATATATGGCTCCAGAATATGCAATGCATGGACATTTCTCAATAAAATCTGATGTCTTTAGCTTCGGTGTATTAATTCTGGAGATGGTGTCTGGGCAGAAAAATAGTTATTTCCGTATAGGAGAAAATTTAGAAGATCTGCTTAGCTATGTAAGTACAATTATCTTTGGGTAAAATTTTGCTTTTGCCAATAATTGTGGCACTAGCGTTAATGCACATGACATTGATAAATAAACAAATTTTTGTCTATTGATATTATGTATGTCCATGTAATTATCTTGTAGGCATGGCGAAATTGGAGGGAAGGCACAACATCAAATCTTATCGATCCTACATTGAGAGCTGGTTCAACATCAGAAATAATGCGATGCATCCACATAGGATTGTTATGTGTTCAAGAAAATGTAGCTGATAGACCAACCATGGCTTCAGTCGTTCTCATGCTTAATAGTCACTCTATCACTTTATTGGTGCCCTCACGGCCTGCATTTTTTATGCACACCACCATTGAATCAGACATGTCATCAGACCAATCCTTCCAAGCGTCAACAAATGAGGCTTCAATCAGTGAGTTATATCCTCGCTAGTGTTTGATGGAAGTAACAAGAATTCATCATTCAAGTCATTGGAAAAGGCCATATAATTTTACTTAACTTAAGGTCCATTCAGCTTAAAGGGCTATGCAACAGGAAATGAGTGTATTCGATTTAAGGCCTTGATTATATGTGCGACGATCTATGTAAACCTAGCTCATTCCTTAATTGTTTTCATAGTAGCACGGCCTCATGGTATATATAAATTTTGGTGTTACAATACACCATAAGTTATGATGTTTATGCTGCAATAGCATCACTAAAACAGTGAAAGAATAGGTAGATTTGGGTTTTGCTTTTATATAAGTCAATTTTGATAGTACATTGTATGTTTTGGATTGCATGTTCAGTTAATTATGGTTATATAGAATAATTGGTGATGAGAAAGTTTAGGTTAGGGGCGATTTTCATGCTTGTCAAAAAGTTCGAGACAAAACATTCGCGTTCAAACGAGATTGGGTTGGTTTGAACGAGACGGTGACAACATGCAAGATTAGGGTTTTCTTGAGAAAATTTTTTTTTTATGATTTTGGATAAAGTATTAAGGTTTTTGGAAAATGAGAAAGTTAACTAGTGAGCATAATAGTTAAAGCGACATGAGTATGTTGCATATAGGCACACGATACATTAACAGAGGATTTAAAGCGAGATGAGTAAGTAAAGCTTTCTAGTACTAACCAAAAGTATTCAATAAGTTTTTGCATGCATCTATATATAAATAAATTTATTTACCTACAACAATATTGATATTTTATCATGAATTGGGAATATGAGCAAGCTCTTTATAATAATTGCCATATACTTGAGAAAATATTTTCAAAAAGGATTTATGAAAAGTATAAATAGTACAAAGTATATTTTTAAAATTTATTTCTAATAATAGCTATTGAACAAAGAAAAAGTATAAAATTGTAGTACGAAAATTTACCTCAAGGCAAATCCATTTTGATCAGAGATTATGCATTCGAAATCTAATGTTGAGCAGGGATAATAAGCTCAACATGCCAAAAGTGAATGTAATTAATCATTCGCTTTTTCGAGTTGTGCAAGGCGGTGCGCTCGACAAACTTAATTTGTATAGGATTAATCTACAGAGCCCTTGAGTAGGGTGGCATGCTTGACCTTTTTGGTTGAATGTGGAAGAACATTCAATAAATCCCAATCTATTTTGGTTTAATCATTCGGAGCCTTAGTTGAGCGAGGTGGTTTGTTCAACCCTTTTAGTTGAAATGGGGAGGGCATTCAACATCTTCAGTCGAACAGGATAAGCTAAGTAAAAGATTAGTTCAATAATAGCATAATGTATTTATTTACAATATATTCATGTTTAGGAAGTCTTGAAAAATATAAAATTTTATCTCTCATTTTTTTATATTTAGTAAAAAGGATTTTTCTTGTACTTATTAACAAAAGAGAAGAAATTTTTTTAAGGGCTCACGTACACATACAAAGTTGTATAGTTATGTAAATATATAAAATAAACCTCAATGAGTTGGCCTTGTGGTTGAGGCTTGAGGTTCTTATGGAATATTATTTTATAGGTCTCAAGTTCAAGACTTGCTAAGTGCAAACTCTCTCTTAGGACCAGCCATCTAGGTGAACTCTGCGACTCACATGTTCAATGCTGAGAGTGGTGCGTGACATTGGACCAGAAATTAGTTAGTTAATCCCAAGGCTCTAATCTCTACGTTCGGTAAGCCATAGTTGTATAGTGAGCCCGAAAAACTGCCTGTTAGGAAATATATCTTATTTCTTTCAAGACCCGTGAGATGCGAATAATAAAAAGAAAGCAAAAAACAATCACACATGACACCAAGATTTAAGTGGTTCGGCTTAACAAGCCTACATCCACCGTTGGAGACGACCCGGAGAAAATTCACTATCAAAAGATGGAGCACAAAGAGTAACAAGGAGAAAAACACTCAAAGCCCAAAGCCCTAATATACCCGTATCTCACCCTCACACAAAAGAGGAAAAATAACAATTAAAACTCTGCAGTTTTTTTCTTCTCCCTACACACTTACACCATGCGTTCTCCACCCTTTTTTTTTTTCTCTCTCTCTCACTCACTGCCGTGATTTTCTTGCTCCTAAAGGGCTAATGGACATCCCTTTTATAACATCTAAAGTCGGCTACCACACTAACCATACTGGGCTGAGAATAGAACAACTAATCCAAGAAAGGATAGGAAAGCCACCTTGAGTAGGAAAAGGATAGGAAAAATTGGGACCTACTTTGACTTGAGAAAGCAAAGTCAACTACGCCAACAATCTCCCATTTGACTTGAATTCCATCAAGTCTTAAAAGCAAATCTCCTCCAGGACATCTCCTCCACCTGTTCTCAAGCTTGAAGACCAACTGAAGCTGAACATACCTTTAGTTTCTCAACAGTCACACCTTTTATAAACATGTCTGTTGGATTCTTTGTACCACGAATCTTTTTAAGTATCAATTGTTTGCTTTCCAGTAGTGAACATATAAAGTGATACCTTAACTAAATGTGTTTCATTCTCAAATGATATGCTGGGTTTTTCACAAGAAAAATAGTACTCTGACTATCACTGTGTAGAACGCTCTTCTTATTCTTCTTATCCAACTCATCTAAGAAAGCTTATAGCCAAACCATCTCCTTTTTGGCTTCTGTCACAGCCACATATTCAACTTCTGTGGTAGAAAGAGCCATAATTTTTTTGTAACTTTGTGGCCCAGCACACCGCTATACCACCCAGGGTATACAAACCCTGTAGTACTCTTCCTGCTGTCAACATCACCTACTAGATCAGCATCCACGCAGCCTTACAGCTTCAAACTGCTCTTGTGAAGCAAAGAGATATATTTGAAGTTCCTCTCAGATATCGCAAAATCCACTTAACTGCCTCCAAATGCTGTTTTCTTGGATTGCCCATATATCTGCTCACAACTCCCACTACATGTACAATATCCGGTCTAGTGCAGACCATTGTGTACATCAGACTTCCAATAGCAGAAATGTAGGGCACCTTGCTCATGTATGCCTTCTTCCGATCCGTCTTTGATGACTGATCCTTGGTTAGTCTGAATTGACTTCCCAATGATGTGCTTACCGGCTTAGCTCCATCAATGCTAAACCTGCCAAGAATCTTCTTCACATACTCTGTTTATAAAAGCTTTAGTGTACCATTAGCCCTGTCTCTAATGATTCTCATACCTAGGATTTGTTTTGCAACTCTCAAATCCTTCATTGCGAACTGTGATGACAATTGTTTCTTCAAATTCTTGTTCTCTTTCATACTGGACCCTGCAACGAGCATATCATTCACATACAACAGTTGGATGATATAAGAGTTCTTAAAACTCTTAACATAACAGCACTGATCTGCATTGCACCTAGTAAATCCAGTAGAGCCCATGAAGCTATCAAATTTCTTGCACCATTGTCTTGGAACTTGTTTTAGGCCATACAAGTTCTACCTCAGTTTGCATACTTGATTTTCTTTCCTTTGCACTACGAATCCCTATGGCTGCCTCATGTAGATGTTTTCCTGCAAATTGCCATGAGGAATGTTGTCTTCACATCTAACTACTCAAGATGCAAATTCTCTGCAGCCACAATTCCTAGTACCAATCTGATGATTGTTATCTTTACCACTGGTGAAAATATATCAGTGTTGTCAATACCTTCCTTTTGCTGAAAGCCCTTGACAACCAATCTCACCTTGTAGCGCTTGCTACCATCATGCTCACCCTTTATTCTGTACACCCACTTGTTATGTAAAGCCTTCTTACCTACTAACAACTCAGTCAGCTCCCATGTCTGGCTAGTTATCAATGAGTCCATCTCATCCTTCATGGCTAACTCCCACTTGGTTGAATTTTCAACCTACAAGGCTTCATCATATGTCTCTGGCTCGCCATCATCTGTCAATAGAATGTGGAACAAAGAGGGTAAAAAACGCTGTAAAGGTCTAGTAGTTCTGGTAGACCTTCGGATAGCTGTTATAGGTGTTTTCTGCTTAGTCTGTTCTTCTTCAGTTTCTTCAACTTCAGATCCTATTTAGCTTATGGACCCTCATCAACTTCTGAGTTCCTTCTTTGAGCTACACATTTAGGAATCTCATCCAAGCTGATAAAATCAAGCTTCTCAGCCTCTAACTCTGCATTGATTGATTCTGTATTCAAACCGTCCTTGTACACAACCATCTCATTAAAAGTAACATTCCTACTTCTAATGATCTTCCGGTTTTAATCATCTCAAAACCTATACCCGAATGCCTTATTCCCATAGCCAATGAAATAATATTTCTTAGATTTAGCATCTAACTTGCTACGAGTATTAGATTCAATGTAAACATACAAGACACAACCAGAAACTTTCAAGTGAGAAAGTTTACCTTTTTGTCACTTCAGATTTCTTTAGGTAGTCTGTAGTTCAGAAGAACAGATGGTCCTCTATTTATCAAGTAAGCAGCAGTACTCACTGCATTCACCCAGAAGGTTTTTGGTAGCCCAGCATTCAATCTCATACTCCTTGCGCACTCATTAAGGGTTCTGTTCATGCGCTTAGCGATGCCATTCTATTGTGGTGTTTCTCGGATAGTTTTCTGCATCTTAATCCCATTTACCACGTAGAACTTTTTTAAAGCCCCCGTCTTCATATTCTCCTCCATTGTCTAATCTTATACACTTCAATTTCAGACCAGTTTCTATCTCTACTATGGTCTTTCACTTCTTAAAAACTTAAAATACATCAGATTTTTGCTTTAAGAAATAAATCCATACCTTTCTACTTGAGTTATCTATGAATGTGATGTAGTACCGCGAGCCTCCAAGAGATGCTACTGGGGAGGGACCCCACAAATCCGTGTGTACTAACTCCAACTTCTCAGGCTTTGGAGTTCTGCCAATATTTATGAAACTCACATTCTTCTGCTTCCATAGGATGCAGTCTTTACACAGATCAGTCTCAATTGATTTCACATCCGGCAGTTTCCCCTGTGACAAAAGCACATTCATCCCTTTCTCGCTCATGTGACCAAGCCTTTTGTACCATAATTTAGAGTCACCCTTTGCAACTGTATTTCTCGTATTAGTAGTCAAATAAAGAGTACTAATTTTATATCCCCAAGCCAAGACTCTTGCTCCCATGCATACTTTCTACTGACCATTGTGAAATTTTATGGTATGCCCTTCATCGTCAAGTTGTCCCACTGAAATTAGGTTGGACATATCTGACTTTTTGCAGCTTTCATACCGAATCGTTGTGGACTCTGATGCGAACATCGCCTATGCCGACGATATCTAGAGGCATTCCGTCAGCCAAGTTCATTTTTTCGAAAATCTCCAACAACGTAGTTTTCGAATACTTCACGGATCGTAGTAGTATAAAATGAGGCTGCTGAGTCCATGAACCAAGAGTCAAGAGGACTATCAACAGAGAGAATTAGTGCATCCTATATTTCTTCTGTTACCACGACATTTTCGGAGTCGTTACCAGTCTTCTTCCTTGGTTCTCTGCAATTTTTCTTGAAGTGGCCAGTCTTGCCACAATTCCAACATTCCAGCTGTCGTCCAGATCTGGACTTGCTACCATTTCTGAATTTTGATCTGCCCTCGCCAGAGTTCCCGTCTTGTACTCTACCTCTTGTCTCGAAGTTTAGGGCTACACCAGAAGTCGAGGTTTCACCAAAGTCTTTTCTCCAAACTTCCTCACTTAGAATTAAATCCCGTATGTCTTCATAACTGAGCTTGCTCTTCCCTGCAGAATTGTTCACAACCATCCACACAGCTTCCCAGCTATTTGGCAATGACGCCAACACAATCAAAGCGCAAATCTCATCATCAAAATTAATATCTACTGAGGATAATTGATTTGTGATAGTGTTGAATTTATTGAGATAATGTGCTACCGAGGCTCCTTCAGCCATCTTTAGATTAAACAACTTTTTCATCAGATGCACTTTGTTATTTGTCGACGATTTCTCATACATACTTGACAAAGCCGCCATCAGACCTGCAGTGGTCTTCTCCTTTACAATGTTGTATGCTATCGATCTTGACAACGATAACCTGATAACTGTCAGGGTCTTTCGATCAAGTAGGGCCCAATCACTATCGTACATATCGTCTGATTGCTCTCCCAAAAAAGGCAAATGTAGTTCCTTCCCATAACGTATATCTTCGACCTGCATCTTCTAATATGCAAAACCTGTGCAATTAAATTTTTCGATTCTTTCTGCTTTTCTTTCTTCTCCTACAATCACTCCCACTCGAACCAAAAGTTCTGATACTAGCTGTTATGAAATATATCTTATTTTTTCTAAGACCCGTGAAATGCGAATAATAAGAAGAAAACAAAAAATAATCATACACGACACCAAGATTTAAGTGGTTCAGCTTAACAAGCCTATATCCACCATTGGAGATGACTTGGAGAAAATTCACTATCAAAAGATAGAGTACAAAGAGTAATAGGGAAAAAAATACTCAAAGCCCAAAGCCTCAATACACCATTTCACCTTCACACAAAAGAGGAACAAATAACAATTGGAATTCTTCAGTTTTTTTCTTTTCTTTACGCACTTACACTATGCGTTCTCCACCTTCTCTCTCTCTCTCTCTCTCTCTCTCTCTACCATGATTTTCTTGCTCCTAAAGGGCTGATGGACATCCCTTGTATAACATCTAAGGTCGGCTACCACACTAACCATACTCGGCTGGGAGTTGAACAACTAATCCAAGAGAGGAAAGGAAAGCCACCTTGAGTAGGAAAAGGAGAGGAAAAATTGGGACCTACTTTGACTTGAGGAAGCAAAGTTACTTACGCCAAGCTGCTATAATGATGAAGTTGGATACCTCATATCCAATATATATATATATATATATATATATATTAATAAAATTATGTTAGGGTATCAATTATACATTTAACCCTAAAAAAAAAATAAGACTAGATTCCAAAAAATAGCCTGATAAAGCCTCCTCACTAAGGGTCAACAATAGTTATTAACAAGATTGTATTAGTTATTAATTACAAATACGTTTAGGGTATCAATTATTGCATTTATCCCTAAAAACAAAATAAGGACTAATTTCCAAAAATAACTTATAACCTGAGCTCCTCACTAAGGGTCCAAAAGAGTTATTACAGGATTTTTTTTTTTTTTTTTCCTAATTGAATAGGGAAAAGGAGCTTACAGGGGAATGTTATCTAACTGGCTATGGATATCAACAAGAATTAACTGTCCAATTCTATCTATATCCAATCTATCTGGCCATCATAATATTTTTAAACGAACTTATCCGATTTCATTTGTGCAAGTTCTATATCAAAAGATAGAGACATTAATGTCATTACGTAGCATATAGTCGCAAAATGTTAACTAGTTATACAGGTTAAATGGGTTGACACAAATTTGACCAATTTTATTATCATATTTAATTGATTAGTTGATATGTTTTGACTAAACTTCTATTACGCTAAACTTTAATCTTTTAATTTTATGTCATGTCGGTGTCGGTTTAGATATAGATGTATGAAGCATTATCAACCTTACTACTCACATGTTTCTTAAGCTTAGACAAAATGATAAAAAATAAATAAATAAAAAAGAAAAAAGAAAAATAAAAGAAGGGTCTTGCGTTAGACTCACCAAGTTTCTAAGTCAATAGTGTAATAAATCTTTAAAGACAACGTGTTCGAAACGCAGCGAAGTATATTCGAAGTTTTTTGTTTTATCAATGGACAATGGGTCAAACTCGACCAGTCATCGGATCACATAAAAGTAGAGTTGAGACTAAAGACTTGACCATCAAATGCGATTTTTTTAAAGGGAGAAATCAAATTTAGTGTTTATGTTATATTGTTATTTTAATTTAGTATATAGATTTTCAATTTTAATAATTAGGTCCTTAAATACTTCTTTGATTTCAAATAGACCACTCTGTCATCCGATTGTCTAATTTGATAAGGAGTTTTGTTGTAAATTTTTTAATTAAATAATAAAAAAAGTAATTGATATGATATAAGATAAAAATGAGTTTCGAATTTTTTTGAGAGAAAAGTGAAGAAAATTGTTTAGTTATAATTTTAAAAAGAATTTTTTTTTTTTTTTTTTTTTTGGGGAGAAGTGAAAAGAAGATGAAGTTTATTGCCAAACGGGCCTTAATTAGCTCCAACGTACCGTGGGTTTGCATCATGGTTTAATTTTAGTTGTCTTGTCAAATATCACGGTAAATGAAGGCGTAGTTTCATCTGAAAAATTGCGAACAACCTCCACTGTATGCAAACTCCTACTTCATGCATTGCTTTGGTTTTCACCCGTCTTATTATTATTAAAAAATTAACTATGACTTGAATTCAAGTAAAATTAATAAAAAAAAAAAGGTTATGTGGTTGCGATTAAAGATAATAACTACTAATTGTAACGTTTATACACTCTTAAAAATAGCTATTCTCAGGGGTGCATGGTGTGTAACCAAACACACAAATAGTGATTCTATATAAATAGTTATTTAATTCCATGAATTTATTCTACATACCAAACATGCCATTAATCCTTTGTAAATCTCAACTCCACACTAAATTTGGAGAAATACAACTAATTCACAAGTCATTAGTAATTATCTGAGAAGTCACTGAGATCACTAATATAGACAAAATTATGGTAATATAATAATCAAATTAATAAGTAAATTGGCAATTCAATGTATGTAGCCTTGTAAGGCTACCGCACTAACTTATCAACTTGCCTTTTTTTTTTTCTTTTTTGTTAAGCAATACATAGGACCACATGCAGGGCAGGGGAAGAAATCAACTTGCCCTGCTTGATTAATATTATAGATATCAATTGGGAAATTTAATAAGTAAAGTGCCAATTCAAAGTTGAATGTTCCACTTTCTTGGATTCCTTTTCGATCAAAACCATGGACTTCCTATACTAGTATAGCTTAGTGGGAAGTTACAACACATGCAGCTTTACCGGCCACTATTTTACTCCTTGGCAGCGCGTACTAGGTAGGAGAGATATGGTAGACTAAAATCTTCCCATCGCAGAGAATACAGGAGAGTGAGAATGGACTCTTCAAGACTACTGTCCTTCTTTTTCTATGGCATCCTTATACACCTTGCTAAGCCCACCATTCCGCAGCGAGATCCCTACGTGCTCCACCAGTGTTCTACTAACAACTCCACCAGTGCCTACAAGGCAAACCTCAACAGCCTCCTTTCCTACCTGATCTATTCTAACAACCAAACCAATAATGGGTTCTACAATCTCTCTGCCGGAGAGAACTCCGACAAAGTTAATGTAATTGCACTTTGCAGAGGAGACCTCACGCCAACCAACTGTCGTAGTTGTGTCAGTTTGTGTGCTGAGGAGCTCTTATTGGTATGGTAATTGTACAGTGCGATACTCGAACAACTCCATATTTGGTATTATGGAATTTGAGCCTGTGAGAGCTCTAACCAGCACAACTGTCTCGGACGTGAGTGGGACGTTCAAAAAAATGCGTGGGACCTTGCTGGATAGCCTAAGAAGTAAAGCTGCATCCGGTGATTCCCTTCGAAAGCTTGCAACTGGAACTGCGAACTCCACATACTTTAGTATATATGCACTTTTGCAGTGCACTCCTGACTTGGAAGAGCAAGAATGCAGCAATTGCCTCAATCAGACTATCCGATATGTTCCCAACTGTTGTGATGACATGGCAGGAGTGAGGGTTCTTACACCCAGCTGCAACTTAAGGTATGAGAACAAGAGATTCTATGACACTACTCCCGATGTACTGCCACCATCATCATCTCCTCCTCCGCCGGCAGAAGGTATGGTTCCCATACTCTCCTCCTTTATTCCACATTCACGTACAAATACAATATGCAAACTTTTCCATAAAAGCCTATACAGTAAGCCTTGAAGGCCTAAATCTTGCCGTTTTACCAAGCCTAGAAATCCCTATCTTCCCGTACGTCTCCCCTCTTGATACTCATTACCCATATAATATTTCTTTTTAGAATACAAATTTCTTCCGATATAGGTAGGAACACAAGAAAAAAAAATGACAACAATTATAATTGAAAAAAATATGTTTCAAACCACTTATAAAAATACAAGAAAAAATAAAGCAAAAAAAAAAAAATCATATAAACAGCGAATTTCAACCCACTTAAAACAAAGCAAAAAAATTATTTTTTTTATTTTGTTTTTTGTTTTCGTTGCTGTATGTATGATTTTTTTTAATTTTTTTTATAGGAAAACGGTAACTATACAAATATTAGTTACTAGCTATATATGATGAAAAGTTCAATTATCTAATGCACCTGAATATATAACTGAAAATTAAATTACTTGATGATCCGAGATCATCAGAGATTGAAATACGGCTTGATTGTGAACATATATATATATATATATATATAAACACACACACCGTCACATAATGAGAATTTGCGAGTCGGTGTTTTGGTAAGAGTTTTGTTATAAGTTTTTTGTTTGGTTTTAAGGAAACCTAGACTTTAATTAGATTCGTAAGTGAAACAAAATTTTAAAGATAATTTTTCGCTTACCTCTTCATTATTCCATCAACTTAATAGAAATATTACAACTAGTAAAGGTGGAAATAAATTAGGTATAGTAATCAAATTATTTAATTTGATTTGATTACCATCTATTACAATCAATCCTCTAAAAGGTAATTATGTAAGGTAAGTATTTACCATAACATATATTCCAATATAAAAAAAAAAAATATCCTACCATATTATACATTCTAACATTAGTATCTACTCCGCTTAAATTTCCATTTTCATAAAACCACTGGACCAAAACCTCGTGTTGTGCGATCATGCTAAAACAAGCAAATACCCATTAAAAAAAGGAAAAAAAAAAAGGTCTGTCGCGTATCACACGACAACTTCTCCAATTGGCCTATTTTTTAATTATTCTTTATTGATGATTGGCCAAAAATTATCTTTAAGAAGTTGGGGTTGGTTTCACACCTGCGCGCACATGCAGTTGCTTAGATTGCAAAACTATTTACGGTTTCGTGGCTTTTGCAGGAAAAGGGAGTAAGTCATCTCGAACTACCATCATAGTTGTGGCGACTGTTGTTTTTGTGGTCTTAATAATCTGCATCTGCGTCTGTATCTATTTAATAGTGAAAAAGCGAAGGAAGAAAGTTGAAAGTAAGTTTGTCCTATTTATTAAGGATTTCAATTCTAGAAAATATAAAAATAAAAACCAATTCAGATAATTACTACGATTTACATACGTGATATATATGCTACTTTAATTTATAAGTTAGTTCTACGCAATATTGGGTAAAAAAAAGATTAAATTGATTTTCAAGTTACAAATTTTGCCAATAACGATCAACAATTAAGAAAGAAGATGATGTCATTTGGAGAGCATTTCTTAGAAAGAAAGCATTTGTTGAATGATATATCAACATTAATATATACTGGAGTGCGTGGCACACGATTTCTGTTCCGTTAATGGTCTTGGAAGAGTATAATTCAGTAATTTGAGAACCCAAACATTAATGTTGTATGCACATCACCTAAAATTAATTGCATCGCTCTTCTTTAAGCAATGCACTTAAAATCAATTAATTAACTTGTTCCTCATGTGAAGCTGTGGATGAAATTATTAGTGCTGAATCATTGCAATTCGACTTTGCTACAATTAGAGTTGCCACGGAGAATTTTTCAGATGCAAATAGGCTTGGGCAAGGTGGATTTGGTGCTGTTTACAAGGTAATTTGGCAATATCACATGATATGTCATTCTTTGTAATAACGAGTTAAATCCATAATCCTGGACTCTTAAGGGTTACATATAATATAGTCAATATGCTTTTCTTCAGGGTATGTTCTCGAATGGACAAGAAATAGCTGTGAAAAGGTTGTGTACTGGTTCCGGACAAGGTGATCAAGAATTTAAGAATGAGGTCTTGCTACTAGCTAAGCTTCAACACCGTAATTTAGTGAGGCTCTTAGGCTTCTGCTTGGAAGGAAATGAAAGGATTCTCATATATGAGCTCATGCCTAATGCAAGCCTCGATCACTTCATATTTGGTATGGTTACAATACTTCTCCTTAAATTTTAGATTCTACCCATAATGTTTTATTTTTTATTGCATGTCTTGTTGAACACAATTGGATATATCTTTGTTCAATAGATTGATACACTTGAATGAATATGTAGATCCAATCAAACGATTGCATCTAGATTGGGAGAAGCGTTACAAAATCATAGTAGGCATTGCTCGAGGGCTTCTTTATCTTCATGAAGATTCTCAATTCCGTATTATTCATCGTGATCTCAAAACTAGCAACATTCTATTAGATTCAAAGATGAACCCTAAAATTGCAGATTTTGGCATGGCAAGATTGTTTGTGCTAGATCAAACTCATGGAAATACGAACAGAATCGTTGGAACTTTGTAAGTATTCTAACAAAATCTATACATAATTAACGATTATAAGATTGCACTAAAATTAAATGCTTTGTACTGTCTGTTATATAAGTAACTTATGTTTTGTTGGAAGATGGAAATCCTATCAAATATTTTATTGTCTCCTATAACTAGATCAATTAAGACAATTTGCAAAAGAGTAATATTACTCTTCACATTCATTTCATATCGACTAACATGACGTGTTTTTAAGTGGCTAACATGAAAAATCACTTACAAATTTTTTAAAATATCTATTGCCATTCAAATAACAATTGTATTACTAATGTCGTTATACAGTGGATATATGGCTCCAGAATACGCAATGCATGGACACTTCTCAATAAAATCTGATGTCTTTAGTTTCGGAGTATTAGTGCTGGAGATAGTGTTTGGGCAGAAAAATAGTTATTTTCGTATAGGTGAAAATTTAGAAGATCTTCTTAGCTATGTAAGTACAACTATCTTTGGATAAATTTACCTTTTGCCAATAATTGTAAACTAGCGTTAATGCACATGACATTGATAAATAAACAAATTTTTCTCTATTGATATTATGTATGCCCATGTAATTATTATGCAGGCATGGTGAAATTGGAGGGAAGGCACAACATCAAATCTTATCGATTCCACATTGAGAGCTAGTTCAACATCAGAAATAATGCGATGCATTCACATAGGATTGCTATGTGTTCAAGAGAATGTAGTTGAAAGACCAACCATGGCTTCAGTCGTTCTCATGCTTAATAGTTACTCTATCACTTTATCGGTGCCTTCACGGCCTGCATTTTTTATGCACACCACCGTTGAATCAGACATGTCATCAAACCGATCCTTCCAAGCGTCAACAAATGAGGCTTCAATCAATGAGTTATATCCTCGCTAGTGTTTGATGGAAGTAACAAGACTTCTTCATTCAAGTCATTGGAAAAGTCCTTATAATTTGACTTCACTTAAGGTCCATTCAGCTTAATGGGCTATGCAACAGGAGATGAGTGTATTTGATTTAAGGCCTAGATTATGCGTGCATCGATCTATGTAAACCTAGCTCGTTCCTTAATTGTTTTTCATCGTACGTAGCATGGCCTCATGGTACATATAAATTTTGGTGTTACAATACATCAGAGGTTATGATGTTTATGCGGCAATAGCATTACTAAAACAATGAAAGAATAGGGAGATTTGGGTTTTGCTTTTATATAAGTCATTTTTTATAGTACATTGTATGTTTTGGATTGCATGTTCGGTTAATTATGGTTATATAGAATAATTGGTGACGAGAAATTTTAGGCACCCATGTGTATGTATACATTGTATGTTTTGGATTGTATGTTTTGAATATACATGTGTACATTTATTCTAACATCCACCTCCGTTGCCACTGCTAACTCCACAATTTTTACCTCCACCATCAACAAATTTACATAGAAAAGGCACCCATGCATGCTCTTATGCTCATAACAAATTGTTGTACACACATGTCAACTACGATAAGTGGTTATTATGCGTGATTGTGATGTTATATCTATACCGAAGCTTTTTTAATTGTAATTTTGTTTTTGCCCTGTTTTACATGCATACACTAATTGTTGGATTCCTAACTTCTAATTATGATTATTTTTTTCTCCGTAACCATTGGAACAATGTTCTAATAAAAGCAGATAGAGTTATGGTGTTTCCAGGCAAGGAAAGTAACTCATCTCAAATTGTAGTCATTATAGTTGTTCCCACTGTTGTCTGTTTTTCTAATAATTTGTATCTGCATCTTCTATTTAAGAGTGAGGAAGCCAAGGGAGAATGATGAAAATAAGTCAGAAGTTGATTTATCTTTGCTTGTGTCTAAGGATATCATTTATATAAGTAAGAAAAAATGCCACATTCAGACAATTTGTGTTGTAATGGTGTATGTGCTGCTTTACGTACTAATTAGCGGTAAGTGTAAAGATATGAGTTTTATGTGCGACTTCCAAAACAAAACAAACAATATTACATTAGCAGGAAATTTTAAATGAAAAATTACGATTTTAAATGTCAAATTACGATTTTGTCAAAATTTTAACTACATTTTTAAAAATTACGTTGTCAATCACAAATTTTAAAATCGATATTTTAAATTCACTTTTTAATATCGCAAGCTCAAACGGATTCTAAAAAACGTATTACTGCATTATATCGAGGCTGAAAAGTTTATTCTCAAGCAGCTTAATTACATTCTCAAGCATGCATTTTCCATTTGGCTTCTTAAGCAAACTCTAAGCTACTTCTACTTTTCCGTCCAACCGATCACCAGCTCTGATGATCGATTTCCCTCAATTTTCCGTTTCTTCCCGTAATTGACTCATCTGTGTTTCGGTGTGATTTCCTCTTCAAAACTAATGGCGCAGCCACCCAGGGAGTCCTCCTGCGCCCCATGTTTCTTTAGCTTCAAAAACAGAAGTATGCATCGTCTACGCTTTAGACTCAACAAGTTTCCAAGTCAATGAAACGAGAAACATGAGTGTGAACACAGCGAGGCTTGATCAACCCAACCCAATATTATATTTCGAAAGGGATTTTTTTCTTTTCCTTTTTTCTTTTTCTTTTTTTTCTTTCTTTCTTTTTTTTTTTGTCTTAAAAGGGTCAAACTTGACCAGTCATTATTGAAAGAGGAAGGATATAAAAGTAGCCAAAAAAAAAAAGGTATATAAACCCTTTAGTTTAGTAAAAAAGGAAAGCATATATAGAAAGGATGAAGACTCTAGTTAATTAATTACATTAAATTAATTTTAACAATTTGAATATCTTCCAAAGGATAGAAATAGTACTCTGGGCTTCGATTCCCTTTGTGGAACTGGAATGGATGGGAAGCATCGTTGACACTTCAAAGTCCAATCTTGCTGCTAATTCTTTTTGTGATATCTCCCAATATTTGTCACGATAAGCATGTGCCGAAGTTTTAGACGGTACGTCGTACGTCTTGAAAAGGATGTCAGGAAAATATTTTTCTTTTTTCAGAACAAAAAAAACACCAAGAAAATAACGCTTGCAATATGCGAAGTACGCACACACGAGGACGTCCCCAAAACCAAACATACATATACATTAAAGACAAAAAGAAAAGAGGGAGCCGAAAGATTTGCTCGGAACCAATTATTTTCTGCAATAAGTAATCATATTTAGTTTCTAAATTTTTATATGATTTGAATTTAATTTTTAAGTTTCTAATTTCAAGAGTATGGTCTTTAAATTTTGTCCAAAATTTAAATAGGTCTTTTTATCACTTTTTTGTTAAAATAAATGGTTTGTCATATATCACTTGTGTCTCAATTGACATGTTAGCGTTCATATCAATACTTAATATCAATTTTATATTATTAAGAGCCAATTCATCCATTAAAAAAAAAAATCCAACTTAAAAAATAAAAATCACATTCTTAATTTGTCATCTTAATCTTATAGATTTGTAGTTTTAAATGAAGAACTATTAACTTTGACGTTAAGATAAACTCTGGCGTGTCCAATAAAACACACGTGACAAATAAAAAATTGTTAACTTTGACGGTAAAGTGATAGAGGGATTAATTTTAAAACTTGAGTAAAACTTAAGAACCTTATTCTTAAAATTGAAAACTCAAAAACTAAATTCAAATCAGATGAAAACTTAAAGATTAAATATAATTTTTTTCTAAAAATATATTATCTAACATTACTCATGAATTCTATGAATTTAAGCAACATAGAAATTAATTGAAATTGTTATTTAATTAAATGCAACGGCTTAGATTTTGTATCTTGTGTCTTGCACATAAGCCGCTTGCAAAGTTGAAGACGCTACCCGCCTCGAATTATATTTATGTGTATTTGTTTGAGTGCACATGATTGTGTGTATATATATTTTAGTTAATTTATCTAATTAATTAACTCAAATGATAAAATTTTAGTAATAATTAATTACCTATTGATAATTAAGAATTTATGAAAAAATAAAAATAAAAATAAAAATAAATCATGAAATTAACTTTTATATAAGGAATTGATATATTAATTTATGAGCAGCTCGTGAACAAGCTCTATTTGTTCGAAAAATAAATGAATCGATTTAAAATATTATCTACGTACCTGGTGATAAGTTTGAGCTCGGGTTATCTTTGAAACGAAACTAAACGAACCGAATTTGAACATTCAATATTTAATTCGATTCTAGCCTACCCACATTTAGGGTTAACAATTTTTTACACGACTCTGAACTCGATACGAAATTATAGGGTTAGAGTTTGGCATAAATGGGTCGACCCGTTTGACACGCGGGTTGACCCGTTTATGAATTTTTTTTTATTTATTTANCTTATTCTTAAAATTAAAAACTTAAAAATTAAATTCAAATCAGATGAAAACTTAAACATTAAATAGGATTTTTCCCTAAAAATATATTATCTAACATTACTCATGAATTCTATGAATTTAAGCAACATAGAAATTAATTGAAATCGTTATTCAATTAAATGCAACGGCGCGCTTTGATTTTGTATCTTGTGTCATGCACATAAGCCGCTCACAAAGTTGAAGATGCTACCCGCCTCGAATTATATTTATGTGTATTTGTTTGAGTGCGCACATGATTGTGTGTATATATATATTTTAGTTAATTTATCTAATTAACTCAAATGATAAAATTTTAATAATAATTAATTACCTATTGATAATTAAGAATTTATGAAAAAATAAAATAAAAATAAAAAAATCATGAAATTAACTTTTATATAAGGAATTGATATATTAATTTATGAGCAGCTCGTAAACAAGCTCAATTTGTTCGAAAAATAAATGAATCGATTTAACATATTATCTACGTACCTGGTGATAAGCTTGAGCTCGGGTTATGTTTGAAACAAAACTAAATGAACCAAATTTGAACATTGAATATTCAACTCGATTCTAGCCTACCCACATTTAGGGTTAACAATTTTTTACACGACTTTGAACTCGACACAAAATTATAGGATTAGAGTTTGGCATAAATGGGTCAACCCGTTTGACACGCGGGTTGACCCGTTTATGAAATTATTTTTTTTATATAATAAAGGCAAGTTGAAACGGGCTAAACGGGTCGTACTCGGGTTGCAACAGATTTAACAGATCGTATTCGGTTGAGTCAAATAAGTTAAATAGATTGTTTTTGGGTCTAAACAGGTTAAACGGGTTAACCCATTTGTGATATGTTTATTCAACGGGTCAAGCGGATCGTGTCGTGTCACTATCAGGTCGTGTCGTGTTGAAAGATTTGACCCGTTTTATTTAATAGGTTGGATTAAGATTGATTCTTAATAGATTGACAGTCAAACGAGTTGACTCAAAATCAACCGGTCAACTCGAATTGA
>FXXK01001053.1:54436-67503 GCA_900184695.1 Betula pendula
TGGGCTCCATAATCTCTAAGGGATAGTAGCCAAGGTGGTCGGGCTTTCCTCAGTTGCTACCCACTACAAGCTGTGAAATTTTCCACAAGTTTACAAAGTGGAACTTTGGAGTCTGCGGATCGGTAAAGTAATCATTAAAAATTTTATGGTACGTGAGCCTCTTTAAAAGGAATTCCTCTCTTTGTTAATACAGTCAAGAAAAAATCTTTTTTATAACATATAAAAATGAGAATAAAAGCGGAGAATCTACGGTCGACGCATCTTCAGTGAAGCACATCCTGCAACTTCACCTTCGAAGCGCTAAGCTCCTGCATGCTTAATTACGAGTTATCCTTTCGGTCATCTATTCACATTTAGTCAGTGAAATTATATATTCAAGTGGAGAGTTCTTTTCGTTCTTTGTTTTTTTTCACCTTCTTATGATTTCCCTTTTAATTTCTCCGTCTCTCTCTTTTTTCTTTTTCTTTTTTAATACAAGCAACAAGATAAGAATGTGAGGCAGTAGGGGATATTGAAAGTCAACCTAATATGTCACGATCTAGATTTAAAAGTAGCGATTTTAAAATTTGTGATTTGAAAAGCAATTTTTAAAAATGCACTTAAGCGTTTGGTAAAATTGCAGTTTGACATTTAAAATCACAGTTTAACCTTTAAAATCGTGTATTTAAAAAAAAAAAACACGTACACTATTACTTGTAATTTGAAAATGCAAATTTTTCTACGTTTTCAAATCGTAATTTTTTAAAAACGCAATTCCAAACTATACGTTTAAGACGATTTGATTTAGAATCTCACTTTTGATTTGAGAACTCGCAATGACAAATGCATTCGGAAGATGACATTGCAACGGACCTGTTTAAAGTAAAGTACAACAAACAAACAAAAAAAAAAGCCCTTTAGTTTAGTCAAAAAGGAAAGCAATTGAAGAAAGGATAAAGACCCTCTATTTTTTGAATGGAACTATCATGATTTTATTAAATCTACACAAAACTTTTTCAGTACAAACAATATCATGAATGAAAGCGGGAGAATCTTCTATCCAGATTTGCTCTAGAAATTGCTGTACAACCCCCCCCTTTGCTAGTTTGTGGGCAACCATATTTGCTCTTCGCTTGACGTACCGTACATCGATCCCAAGAACATAAACCTTGAAGTAAGAGCTTTGTATCCTCAATCAAATGACCATAGCAACTCTAGGAGTATCCTTCCAACCGCAAGGCGTTTAAGATCTCCAACGCATCTCCCTCCAGTAAAATATTCCACATTAATAAATCTCGACTGAATTTCATTGCCTTTCAGGCAGCATATGCTTTCGTAATTGCATGGTTAACTATGAATTGTTTTATGGAATACATGGAAGCCAAAATATACCCTTTTTGGTCTCTAGCAATAATTCCCACTCCATCATCTTCCTTGATATGTCTATCGCCGCATCCAATTTACTTTAATCATTTTGGATGGAGGAGCCAATCACTTAAGGTCTTCTGCCATTCTTTCTTATTCTTCATTAGGCATCTCTTTACGAACAGCTCTATGAAAATCCTCCAAAGCCTCTTTAGCACTACGAATGAGTTAAGATGAGTAAGTAAGCTCTCCACCAAAACCACTGTATTTCTATGTAGCCAAATTTTCCTTGCTACAATTGCCAATGGTTCAATCTCGTCATTTTCCAATGTCTCCAACAAATCATTCAAGATCTGCATAAAATCTTCACCCATGATCGATATTTTTTGAATTTTCCTGGAGCAGTCCCCCAATACATCATTTGAAGATTGGCAGTGCCATAAGTTATGACATGTAGTCTCCACCTCCAACCCACATATTGGACAAAAAGGATCCTGAGTAATTTTTTTTTTTTTTTTAATACATTTTCCTTGGTTGGCAAGTAAAAAATTATTACAAGGCCTTCCAAAGGAAAATTCTCACGTACTGGGTTCAAAAATTCCAAAGAAGCCTCCACACACTTCCTATACGCTCCGTTGTGGAACTTTCGCCCGCTATTTGAACAAAATGATTTTTCTCAAATGATATGCGCCTTTTTGATCGAAAATTCCTGTAGTGTGTACCAATCCAAAACAACTGGATTTTTTGTCTAAAAAGGGCTTATTGCCATGCTTACATAATCCTTTCAGCCTGCCTTCGAAATAAAGATTTGTGAATGGGCCTATTTTCCACCATCCGGTGTCCGCAGTTCGCATCAATAATTACTTGGACTCTTGAATCTCTATCCAGAATCTAATAGATGACTTATAGCATAGTTTGAATGACTTGGGAGGCCATTTATCCTTTCCCATATTTTGATACTAACCCCCATCCCCCCACTCTCCAAACTAACCTTGCTGTAGAAGTTTCCTGGCATTCCAGATACTTCTCCAGGCAATGCATACAACAACTTGCTTCCTAATTGAGCTCCAGATAAATTTCCATTTGTGGATAATATTTTTCCTTGAAGATCCGCACAACAAGCGTATTAGGACATTTGAATAATCTCCATCATTGTTTTACTAGCAGAGATTTGTTGAAACACTCCAACTCACAGAATCCCAGACCACATGTATATTTTGAACGTCCATTTAGTGCAGCTCATCCAAGAAACCTTTGAATTATTCTCCATATGTTACCACCAAAATTTGAGCATCAACAAGTTAATTTCCTAACAAAGAATTTTGGACAGTTGAAAAACGCTCATGCTATATGTGAGAATAGCCTAAATAGTAGCTTTGAGTAATATCTCATTCCCTGCTTGTGACATAAATTTTTCTTTCAATCCATTTATACGATTCCAAATTCTATCTTTGATACTGTTGAAGGTTCTCCTCTTTGACTAACCAACCATTGTAGGCAATCCTAAATACTTCTCATAGCTGCTAGTCGACTGTACCTCGACCAAAGAGAGAATGTGATTTCTGCTAGCCACACTAGTGTTCCCATTAAAGAAAAAAGAGGTATTTTCTGTGTTCAATTTTTGTCTCGAAGCTTTTTTATAAACTGCCAACAACTCATGTATCTTGCTCCACTCTTCAGTATTTGCCTTGTAGAATAAAAGGCTGTCATCCGCAAAAAAACAAAAAAAAAAACAGATGACTCAGTTTTGTCCCTCCCCATGTGATTGAGACACTTGTAATCTACCGGTTCTCTTTCGTCTTCTGAATAAGGGAACTGAGACTTTCAACACATAAAATGAAAAGGTAAATGGATCTCCCTGTCGAATTCCTATGGATGGAACTATCTGCCTCAGTGGTTGGCCATTAATGAGCACTGAGAAATAAACAGATCCAACACATGCCATAATTAAATTTGTCCACCTAGCTCTCTGCAAATCCAATTTTCTTCGTAATGGCCTCCAGAAAATCCTATTCAACTCTGTTGTATGCGTTGCTAATGTTAAGCTTTAAACCCATGTATCCGTCTTTTCTCGGATAAAGACCCTCTAGTTCATTAACATTAATTAATTTTCATAATTAGAATATCTTCCAAAAGGAATAGAACATAGTTAGCACTTCAAGATGGCTAAGAGCATCTTCCACAGTATTATTTAAAAATATATAATTAAAAAAGTTCAATCTTCTCTATTTTAGCTACTACTTTTTCTACACACACTCCAACAGATCACTTATATCTTTTCTCTCAACAAGGGCCTAAGGTTTTGCAGGTTGAGAGAATTGAAGAAACGGCGTTAAATTCATTACTGCTTATAACGTTTTCTTCCATAGGTTCACTAGCCGTACAGACACCGTTTTGACTCAAAAGGGTAAATTTAATATGGCCCTTCATTATTTTACAGCAGGATCTCCTGTACTTTTTAACACACGTAAGCCCAAATCCTTTAAAAGAAATCTCAACCATTAGCTATTGATTCGACCGAGTTGTTTCATAATAAGTAATCATAAGCCCTAGAATTCTAGTAACTGAACCAGCAACGGGGAAGGCCCTTTCATGGACGGTTATTAGAGGTGTAGTAGAGGTTTTTTTCGGGTTGACATTGAATGAAAGTAGGGTTGTCCAGTAATGGAGTGGAGCGGTCGATCAAGAAATGCAACTAATGATGAGTGGGAGATTTTTTCGTTTTAAGTAAGTAGGGTAAACAAAGCTAGATAGGTTTGCTTAAGTTTTTTAATTGATTGGATTTTCAGTAGTAATTTCATATATATGGGAGTAACAAACAAGTAAACTAGCTGAGCTACTGCAATTCCCAGCTTACTTAGTACCCTTTCTTTCACTTACAACTATCATCTCCAACAGTATATATTAGCTATTTTAGCTACTCAAAATATTCTTCTTCTTTTTTTTTTCTATTTTAGTTACTAATTTTTCAATACAAACTCCAACAGATTATTTATCACATTTTCTACTTTCTTTAAACATTATTTTTAATGTATTTTTTATTGTGAAAGTTGAGAGAGAAGGAGAGAGAAGGGAGGGAGAGAGGGAGAGGGAGAGGGAGAGGGAGAGGGGAGAGAAAAACATAAAAAAAAAAAAAGACTTTAAGGTACTATAGTGAACTTTCATATATGAAAGTTCACTGTAGCAAAATGGATAAAAATATTCTATTTTGAAGTATCTGGTGAATGAGCAAAATGACTCATAATAGCTAAATATAGCTATTATGAACCATATGAAAGTCATGCTAGAGATGCTCTTAGACATTTGGGGCTTTGTAACTGCTACTTTCAGTGGAATTTTGTCAAAATTCCTAAAATACTCAAAATGGATAATGGTCATGAACAAGCAGGAGGTTAAAAAGCGGTTATGAGGTAATGCTTGTACACTCCTAAAAATGGTTATTCTCAGGGGTGGTGTGTAACCATTCAATTCCATGAGTCTATTCTACATACCAAATGTGCCTTTAATTCTTTGTAAATTAATCCCACCTCCACACTAAATTTGATGAAATAGATCGAACTAATTCACATGCAAGTCATTATTAATTATCTGAGAAGTCATTGAGATAGTGAGATCACTAATATAGACAAAATATTGATAATATAATAATCAAATTAATAAGTAAATTAATTGGAAATTCAATGTATATAGCCTTACCTACCGCACCAACTTATCAACTTGCCATTTCAAAAAAAAACAAAAACTTATCAACTTGCTATTTTTTTTTTTTTTTTTGTTAAGCAAAACATTTTTTTTTTTTTTTGTAAGTGTGATAAGCAATACATAGGGCCACATGCAGGGCAGCGAAGAAATCAACTTGCATTGCTTGATTAATATTTTAGATATAAATTGGGAAATTTAATAAGTAAATTGCCAATTCAAAGTTGAATGTTCCACATTAATTCTTGGATTACTTTTCCGTGGACTTCCTATACTACTTGTAACTTAGTGGGAAGTTACAACACATGCAGCTTTCTCACTATTTTACTCCTTAGCAGCGCGTAATAGGTAGGCCGGGATATGGTAGATTAAAATCTTCCCGTTGCACAGAATACACAAGGAGAGTGAGAATGGGCTCTTCAAGACTACTGTCCTTCTTTTTCTTTGGCATCCTTATACACCTTGCTAAGCCCACCATTGCGCAGCGAGATCCCTACGTGCTCCACCAGTGTTCTACGAATGGTGACGTTAGCAGTAACAGCACCTACAGGGCAAACCTCAACAACCTCCTTTCCTCCCTCTCTTCTAACAACCAAATCAATAATGGGTTCTACAATTTCTCTGCCGGAGAGAACTCCGACAAAGTTAACGCAATTGCACTTTGCAGAGGAGACCTCACGCCGACCAACTGTCGTAGTTGTGTCAATATGACGGCTCACGAGCTCTTATTTTTATGTCCAAACCAAAAGGAGGGCATCATGTGGTATATGAATTGTACAGTGCGATACTCGAACAAGTCCATATTTGGTGTTATGGAATTTGAGCCTGTGGGTTCTCTATACAGCACAGCAAATGTCTCGGACGTGAGTGGGACGTTCAAACAAGTGCGTTGGACCTTGCTGGATAGCCTAAGAAGCAAAGCTGCATCTGGTGATTCCCTTCGAAAGCTTGCAACTGGAACTGCGAACTCCACATACTTTAATATATATGCACTTTTGCAGTGCACTCCTGACTTGGACGAGCAAGAATGCAGCAATTGCCTAAACCAGACTATCCGATATCTTCCAAACTGTTGTGATGACGCGGCAGGAGTGAGGGTTCTTACACCCAGCTGCAACTTAAGGTATGAGCCCGACAGATTCTATGACACTACTACCGATGTCCTGCCACCATCATCATCTCCTCCTCCGCCGGCAGAAGGTATGCCACCATCATCATCTGCTCCTACGCCGGAAGAAGGTATGGTTCCCATTCTCTCCTCCTTTATTCTACATTCACGTACAAATATAATATGCAAACTTTTCCATAAAAGCCTATACAGTAAGCCTTGAAGGCCTAAATCTTGCGGTTTTACCAACCTAGTGCTGTTCCTATCTTCCCGTCTCCCCACTTGATACTCATTGCCCATATAATATTTCTTTTTATAGGAAAACGGTAACTATACAAATATTAGTTACTATGATGAAAAGATCAATTATCTCTTGATGCACCATGAATATATAACTGAAAATTACTTGATAATCCAAGATCATCAGAGATTGAAATAAGGCTTGATTGTGAACGACAAGTCATATATATATATCGTTCACAATCAAGCCTTATTTCAATCTCTGATGATCTCGGATTATCAAGTAATTTTCAATATATATATATATATACATGTCGTCACATAATGAGAATTTGTGAGTCGGCGTTTTGGTAAAGAGTTCTGTTGTGAGTTTTTTGTTTGAATAGAAATAAGAAGTAATTGATGTGATAGAAATGTGAACTTTGATGTGAATTTTTTATGAAAGAAAAGTGAAGAAAGTTGTTTGATAATTAGTTTTGAATAGAGGTTGACTTTTTTTGGGATGAGTGAAAATGATTCCTAAGTGTTACGAAAATAATTTCGCAATGGCAAATTGTTACGTGAATAATTTTTTAAACATGTAACGGGCCGGATAGATTGTCAGGTTTTAAGGGAACCTAGACCTTTAGATTCGTAAATGTACAGAACCTAAACCTTTAGATTCATAATGTGCAAACACAAGTTTTGAAGACAATTTTCTTCTTACCTTTTCATTATTCCATAGACTTAATAGAAAATATTACAACCAGGTGGAAATAAAATTACTTATAGTAATCAAATTATTTAATTTGATTTGATACCATATGTTACAATCAATCCTCAAGAAGGTAATTATCTAAAGTAAGTATCTTACCATAACATATATTCCAAAATAATAAAAAAATATATATCCTACCATATTATATATTTTAACATTAATATCTACTCCGCTTAAATTTCCATTTTCATAAACCACTGGACCAAACCTCGTGTTGTGCGATCATGCTTAAAACAAGCAAATACCCATTAAAAAAAAAAAAAGTCTGTCACGTAATCACACGACAACTTCGGCAATTGGCCTATTTTTTAATTATTCTTTATTGAGATTGCAAAATTATTCTTTAGAAGAAAGGTGGGGTTGGTTTCACACCTGCGCGCACATGCAGTTGCTTAGATTGCAAAATTATTTACAAGTTATAATAAATTTAAAATTTAGAATTAATGCTTTATTGAGACGGATTAATTTGTGGCTTTTGCAGGAAAAGGGAGTAAGTCATCTCGAACTACCATCATAGTTGTGGCGACTGTTGTTTTTGTGGTCTTAATAATCTGCATCTGCGTCTGTATCTATTTAATAGTGAAAAAGCCAAGGAAGAAAGTTGAAAGTAAGTTTGTCCTATTTATTAAGGATTTCAATTCTATAAAATATAAAAATAAAAACCAAATCAGATAATTAATTACTACGACATACATATATACGTGGTATATATGCTACTTTATAAGTTAGTTCTACGCAATATATATTGAGTAAAAAAAAGATTAAATTGATTTTCAAGTTACAAATTTTGCCAGTAACGATCAACAATTAAGAAAGAAGATGATGTCATTTGGAGAGCATTTCTTAGAAAGAAAGAACATTAATATATACTAGAGTGGCACACGATTTCTGTTCCATTAATGGTCTTGGAAGAGTATAATTCAGTAATTTGAGAACCCATACATTAATGTTGTATATATGCACATCACCTAAAATTAATTGCATCGCTCTTCTTTAAGCAATGCACTGAAAATCAATTAATTAACTTGTTCCTCATGTGAAGCTGTGGATGAAATTATTAGTGCTGAATCATTGCAATTCGACTTTGCTACAATTAGAGTTGCCACGGAAAATTTTTCAGATGCAAATAGGCTTGGGCAAGGTGGATTTGGTGCTGTTTACAAGGTAATTTGGCAATATCACATGATATATCATTCTTTGTAATAACAAGTTAAATCCATAATCTTGGATTCTTAAGGGTTACATATAATACAGTCAATATGCTTTTCTTCAGGGTATGCTCTCGAATGGACAAGAAATAGCTGTGAAAAGGTTGTCTACTGGTTCCGGACAAGGTGATCAAGAATTTAAGAATGAGGTCTTGCTACTGGCTAAGCTTCAACACCGTAATTTAGTCAGGCTCTTAGGCTTCTGCTTGGAAGGAAATGAAAGGATTCTCATATACGAGCTCATGCCTAATGCAAGCCTCGATCACTTCATATTTGGTATGGTTACAATACTTCTGCTTAAATGTTAAATTCTACCCGTAATGTCTTATTTTTTATTGCATGTCTTGTTGAACACAATTGGATATATCTTTGTTCAATAGATTGATAAACTTGAATGAATATGTAGATCCAATCAAACGATTGCATCTAGATTGGGAGAAGCGTTACAAAATCATAGAAGGCATTGCTCGAGGGCTTCTTTATCTTCATGAAGATTCTCAATTCCGTATTATTCATCGTGATCTCAAAACTAGCAACATTCTATTAGATTCAAAGATGAACCCCAAAATTGCAGATTTTGGCATGGCGAGATTGTTTGTGCTAGATCAAACTCATGGAAATACGAACAGAATCGTTGGAACTTTGTAAGTATCCTAACAAAATCTTTACGTAATTAACGATTATAAGATTGCATTAAAATTAAATGCTTTGTATTGTCTGTTATATGAGTAACTAATGTTTTGTTGGAAGATGGAAATCCTATCAAATATCTTATTGTCTCCTATAACTAGAATCAATTAAGACAATTTGCGAAAGAGTAGGAGAGAGATAGAGTACTTGTAGGCATATGCTTTTGTGTTTGCAAACTTATAGATTATGATTTTAGGTGCATTTGAAATTACTTTGGGCGAGAGAAAACAATCGTTAGTTCAAAATAAACGTGTTCCCTAGAGTTGAAGATAGGTTGTGCCCTTCTCCCACTTGGTACTTTATTCACAAATGTATTTATATCTTTGACTGTAGGGCAGAGATGCTTTTCTCACATTTTCCTATAGCAGTGGTCTAAGTATTAGCTATTTTTTCTTGATATCATGTTATGTAAAGTTTTGGAAGAATCATTGTCGTTGTTCTTGCAGAAAGACTGGATTGGTGAACAGATGGGTGGAGAACTTATCCTAGTGTGATCCCATGCTTTGGGCTCACCCCTGGTTAGAATTGTATTACTTGATTGATTGATTGCTTCCTGTTTTTGAAGAAATGTATAATCCTTTGTTGGAAAGATTGACTCATGGAGAAAGGCCTTGATGGCCCAGAAGCGTTAGACTGTAGGTTTAGATCATGCGTGAAACTCCTAGGCTTCACTTTGGCTGGATGCTCTTTATATTACAGGTATGTTGCGGAGAGGACTCCCAGCTGGTTCAACACGTTAAAGGAGTGCCTTGAGTGCACTCCCTCTGCTGCTGTTGGAGAGGTATTCTCTCTCTTCTCCTTCCTTTTGCTCTTTTTTTTTCTTTTATTTACATGTATGATATTTTTTGAGAGGAAAAAAATTGGTAAATTTAGGACAGGGATTCATGAAGAATTTGTTGCTTCCTTGGTCACTATATACTATATAGCTAAAACATGCATTTTGACTTGTTCTTTCAGTTGGTTTGGACAAAGGTTCACGGGGAAAAGAGATGATTTCACGGATCAGGTTTTGCTCTCCCAATTCTTGTTGCTCATAATTCTGTAATTTTTCTCTCTTCATGGGTCTAGATGCTTCTCATCCTTCACCCAGCTGAAATCCATGAGTGGGTTTATTTCTGCTCTTCGTTTTTTTCAATTTTTCAATGTTAGGCATACCAGAACAAAGGCCAGTCTGAGTCCCTCTCCATACATGTTTCACCATTGTTAACTTACCCTCATAAATTGGAAACTCCATTTTAATTCTTCTTAGTGGATGCACATTGGATTCACCTCTTATGCAGATTTCTTTTTGTTTTGTCCAGCACACTTGTTGTGATTGATGCTTGAAGGGTTTTCCCTGTGTATTTGTTACAAGTCTCTAAGACCCTCAATGGAGGGTATGGATTGGTTGTTGATAACTATTATTTGATAGAGGGGCAGACATCTCCTCCAAATAGTTATATACTTTTCGTAATTGATTATTGGAGTTTGTTTTTTCCCTTTCTTGGTGTTTGGTTTAAGTGTACTGATTTGAGGCTTTTTTTTATTGATTATTGGAGTTTGTTTTTCCCTTGTTCTTGTAGGGCTGACCGAATTTGATGGTTACTAGTGTTGTTGATCTTAACCATAACAGGTGTGTTCTTGAGCAATTTGATTAACAAGGCCTACACATCTTTGCCCTTCCGAAGTTCTAAGGGGATATTCTTTGCACTTAAAAAGGGAAATAAAAAAAGAGAGATTTTATGGGAGCATGTTTGAGCTAATCTTGGCAATTGTGACTGCTTTTGAGGGACAAATATACGATCAAAAAGCAGGCTTGCTGGTGAGTAAAAACTGGCACTATTCATGTACAACAGATAAACAGTCAGTATTTCTGTGGTTAGAAGGAATGCAAGGTGTTTGGTTTTGAAAGTCTTCGATTGGGATCTATAAAAAATGATTAAAGAAAAAGGAAGTTGTAATAAGGAGAAAATGATATTTAATTATCATCTAAATTTGTGATATTTTTACCTTCACTTTTTTGATGGGATCCACGTACAATTGTAGAATTCATTGTTTGAGCTGAAGGGAAATTCTAATGGAATATTGAATGCATGAACCAACAACCTCGGAAGCAGCTGTTATGTAAGTTGGCCATGGCCTTTTATTCTGAGCTCTTGGATCTTGTATTATTTTAGTAACTGCAAACCTACAACCCATGAAAAAAAAAATGATAAGCACAGATTAGTAAATTAGCCATAGATTTTTTTTCATAAAAAAAAGGTGTTCAATTTAATGGAGCATTTTTTTTTTTATATGTGATTTAGAATTTATTTATTTTTTTTCCCTGCAGCAGGAAGCTCCTGCTCCCTGCTGCTTGATAAGTATGAAACTATTGTTATTATTATTATTTTTTTAATTTGGTTTATTTCGGATTTAAGATTTTTTTTTTTTTTTTTTTTTTTAAAGAATGGATTGTTATTAGCGGCGACAATTTGTCGCCGCTAATAGTGTTTCATTTAATTGTTCCCAAATTTTTTGGAATGTCATTAGCGGCGACGTTAGTGTTTTATGTTTTATGTTTTATGTTTTTAGTTTTATGTTTTTTTTTTATTTTATTTTTTATTTTATTTATTTTTTTTTAAATTTTAGGAATGTCATTAGCGGCGACATATACTTTCGCCACTAATACTATTTTATTCATTTATTTATTTATTTATTTTTTGTTTTTTATTTATGGAATATCATTAGCGGCGAAAGTAGGTTTTGTCGCTAATGATAATGCATCAGCAGCGCCCCTTGCTCCCAATTCTCTTCTCTTTCAGCGGCGACATAATTTAGCATTAGCGCGATTGTTGTCGCCGCTGTTGAATGATCATCGGCGGCGAAGACCAATGTCGCCGCTGATGATAAAATTGCGTCCAACCTACAGCATCCCGCGGCGTTAGATCGCCGCGATTGATCAATGCGGCGAGATTTGGATCATTAGCGGCGAAAATATGTCGCTGCTAATGATCTAATTTTTTGTAGTGAATGTACTATAAAAATCGACTTATATTAAACCAAAACCCAAATCTCCCTATTCTTTCATTGTTTTAGTGATGCTATTACAGCATAAACATCATAACCTCTGGTGTATTGTAACACCAAAATTTTATATATACCATGAGGTCGTAAGGAATGAGCTGGGTTTACATAGATCGGATGCACGCATAATCTAGGCCTTAAATCAAATACACTCATCTCCTGTTGCATAGCCCTTTAAGCCGAATGGACCTTAAGTGAAGTAAAATAATAAGGACTTTTCAATGACTTGAATGAAGAATTCTTGTTACTTCCATCAAACACTAGCGAGGATATAACTCACTGATTGAAGCCTCATTTGTTGACGCTTGGAAGGTTGTTTGATGAAATGTCTGATTCAATGGTGGTGTGCATAAAAAATGCAGGCGTGAGGGCACCGATAAAGTGATAGAGTAACTATTAAGCATGAGAACCACTGAAGCCATGGTTGGTCTTTCAACTACATTCTCTTGAACACATAGCAATCCTATGTGAATGCATCGCATTATTTCTGATGTTGAACTAGCTCTCAATGTGGAATCGATAAGATTTGATGCTGTGCCTTCCCTCAATTTCGCCATGCCTGCATGATAATTACATGGGCATACATAATATCAATAGAGAAAAATTTGTTTATTTATCAATGTCATGTGCATTACACTAGTGCTACAATTATTGGCAAAAGTAAAATTTATCCAAAGATAGTTGTACTTACATAGCTAAGAAGATCTTCTAAATTTTCACCTTTACGAAAATAACTATTTTTCTGCCCAACACCATCTCCAGCACTAATAACCGAAACTAAAGACATCAAATTTTATTGAGAAGTGTCCATGCATTGCGTATTCTGGAGCCATATATCCACTGCATAATGACATTAGCAATACAATTTATTTGAATGGCAATAGATATTTTAAGAAATTGTAAGTGATTTTTCATGTTAGCCACTTAAAAACACGCCATGTCAGTCAATATGAAATGAATGTGAAGAGTAATACTA
>FXXK01001054.1:2760-37856 GCA_900184695.1 Betula pendula
AAGCCAAGGAGGGATAATGTTTTTCTTCCAAAAAAGCCTTCCTTTTTCTATTACTTGTAGGCTGTGCGCTTATGAGCTCCATTAATTCCCAGCCAATCTACAATTACCACTATTGTCAAGATCAATCTAACCAAACCCCCCAACACTTCTTTCCAATCAAACCTCACAGTCCTGTTGGGTTCTTTATCCTCTAAAGCTTCCCAAAACAACAGCTTCTACAACGATACCTCTAATGGCATCGATCTACGGCCTCTTCCTCTGCCGAGGTGATGTTAACAGCAGTATCTGCCAAAGCTGTGTCAGCTATGCAAGTCAAAATTGTTGAAATATATGCGGAATACTCAAATATGTAAATAAGAGTGGAAGCAAGAGAGAATGAGACACAAGGAATTACGGGTGGTTTGGTATTAGACACCTATGTCCACCACTCTAAAGGACCCTTAGGGTTACATTGTGTTCATTAACTTGATTTTGTCTACAATACAAAGGTCCCAATTTATAGGGTATAGGATGAATATAAGTTTGGTAATCAACCATAAATAGAGAATATTACAATATCAATCAAATATGGAATATACGGAAAATATATTTTCCGTATATTCGAACAAAGATATCACAAGTCGGTGTCCATCTAATAGAACTGCCACCATAGGATACGATGAATGCATGTTAAGGTACTCCGATAGTAATTTCTTTGGAGTGGAAGAGACATTGCCAGAGCTGGTCGCGTGGAATACTCTCGGGAATACCACTTCACCTGATGAACCTAATTTTGGAGTACTGGCTCTAATGACCGGACTAATAGATGAAGCTTTAGTAACAAATATGTTGTTCAAGGCAGGTGATCGGCCTGTGGGTAGTGGGTCGGATTTTAGATATGGGTTGGTGCAGTGTACTAGAGATATCAATGCTACTTCATGCAGCAATTGTTTGGGAAAGTTGATGAGTGACGCCAATCTATGTTGCCAACAGAAGCAAGGGTGGCGCATTATGGCCCCAAGTTGCAATTTAAGGTATGAGAGCTACTTATTCTTTCAGCAACCACCTGTGTCGCCATCTCCCCATTCTGTGCCTGCAGCACCACAGCCCAATAATTAGGGCTGAAAAGGCAGGGCGGTTATAACCATCCGCAACCGCTAACCGCCTAAAACCGCTAACCGCATAACTGCATCACCGCCTTCAAGGCGGTTGGAAAAAAACCGCTAACCGCTTTTTAATATATATATATATAGTAATAATTGCCTTGGGCTGGGGGGTGCGCTGACACCCCCAAGCCCCAAGGCAAAGTTATATCACGTTTACAAGGAAAATATTTTTAATCTAACGTTTTTTTTTTTAAAACAAATAATAATAATAATAATAAAAAATAAATAAATAAATAAATGTCCCATTATTGCCAGACGTCCCAGCCAGTTGTATCCCAAATGTCTTCTTCACTTTACTTTATTAGAATCATTACACTTTCTCTATCCCCATTTTTCAATTTTCTCTCTCGTCTGATCTCTTGTCTTTGTTTTGAACCCTTCCTCTAGCTTTAAGACTTGGAAGAAGAGTATTCGTTCCTTTTTCGGGAAGAGAACTACCTGGCGCCGAAGGGATGCCACCCGCCACGCGAACTCGTGGCAGAATATAAACTATTACGGGTCCATCTCAATCTCTGCCTACGGAACACCAACCGCATCTCGGCCTCCTTCCAACACGGCATCACCCTCAACACGTCCTTGCTGGCACCATTATTTCTCTAACCTACCGTGATATTGTCTTCAGATTTTCTCAGATCTACGATTCTACATTGTTTTTTTTTTTTTTTGTGATATTGGATTCTAAACGATATGCTGTGAGTGTAGTTTTTTTTTTTTTTATTTTTTTTTTTACGTTGCTTTCAGTGTACTTTCATCTAGCTTTTTTGCATTTTGGTTTTTTTAAAAAACTTAAAAATATGTTGTATGGGCTTATTGGGCTGAGAGTGCACATTTTTCAAGACAAAAAGGCCTTAGAAAGGCAAAAAAGGTTTAAAGTTAGCCAAAAAAAGGCCACACCTAAAATAAGCCTTAAGGCCAATTTACAAAAGCGGTTATAGGTTTAATAAACTAATTGGGCGGTTATCAAATAACTGCAACCGCCTTAAGCGGTGTGGAGGCGGTTATCGTTTTAAAGTAACCGCCTAAAGGCGGTTACGGTTATGGTTATAAAACAATAATCGCTAACCGCAACCGCCTTTTCACCCCTACCAATAATGGTAAGACTAGTTCAACTTTTCCGACCCCTGCATAATTTGGACTAATAAATATGTGGATGTAGGCCAACTTTTAGATCAGTGCTTGAGTTTATAAAAGAAATAATTATCAATACCTTTTGATCACAAAGTACTAGTATTAGACAATTAATTTTTTGTTTATTCTTCAAATGATAAAGACCTTAGTAGATCTAAGAAACCAGTTGACAGGGGCTGATTGGTATAAGAGATTTGGAGATGTTGTGAATGGGTCACTGCCTTGCCAAACATTGGTTAAGGCATTTCTATTTTTAAGTAAATCAGTTACTAGAGATTGAAATGATTACAAGTTGTATTCTATACGAACGCTACATATGAAAGCTGTACACAGATTCTCATCCAACATTTGAACTTGAATGTTTTGCATCCTTTTCATGATTGGTATCTTGAGCTTTTGAATTCATCTTGATCTTATCAGTAGTAGGAGTTGTTGAAGTGGATAGTTCAACGGTATAGGAGTTATGTTGTGCTTGTCGCGAAGCAATCCAAACCTGAGGATGAGAGGGGTTTAGTTAAGCAATCCGCTAATTGATGTTTTCTAGAAATGAACTTGATGGAAAGAGACTTCTTGACAACCATATCACCGACAAAGCGGAAGTCAATTTCAATGTGTTTAGTTTGGGCATGAAAGATGGATTAGATGACAAATATGTTGCTCCAATGTTGTCACACCATAAGGTGTGGGCTGAGAGAACTTTAAGCCAAGTTCAAAGCACATGGAAGCGATCAAGATAGTTCCACAGCAGTGTTGGTTGAGGCTTTATATCCAGCCTTTGTGCTAGAGCGTGCTAAAGTTTGCGACAGCTCCACGAAATCAGATTATCACCAAGAAAGATGCAATACCTAGCATTAGAGCGGCGATTATCATGACTACCAGGCTACCAGCCCAATTAGCATCAGAAAACGCCCGTAGACAGGCTGAGGGAGATTGATGAAACCGAAGGCCATACTGAAGAGTTTTTTTGAGAAAATGCCAGAGGCATTTCACGGATTGCCAATGAAGATCCAAAGGTTTGTGCATAAACTGTGAAAGTTTATTGACACAAAAAGATATGTCGGGTCTTGTAATACACAGAGACATGTAGGGCCCCAACACTGCTCCTAAACAGAATAGGATTAGAAAACAGATCACCCTTAAATGCATAGAGATGAGTTGTAATTGATAATTTATGCCTTAACCTCCGGATTTAAGGGTGATGAGTAGGTTAAGGCATTTTTACTTTGAGAAATGCTACAGTTCATTCTTTTGTCCTTCTCCCATCCATCTGTTTTTCAAAATCACCATTGGATTTGTGGTCCCCATGTGAGTCATCACATGGGGACCACAGATCCAATGGTGATTTTGAAAAATAGAAGGATGGGAGAAGGATACGGGGAGATGTTGTAGCATTTCCCTTTTACTTTTAGACAAATCAGTTACAAGAGATTGAAATGATTACAAGTTGTATTCTATACAAACACTACATATGAAAGCTCTACACAGATTCTCATCTAACATTTAAACTTGAATGTTTTGCATCCTTATCATGATTGATATCTTGAGCTTTTGATTCATCTTGATCTTATCAGTAGTAGGAGTTGCTGAAGTGGATAGATCTCTAACAATTGAAAAAATAAATAGATCATATAATGACAATTAAGGATAATGGCAGTCTTCAGAACTGAGGGGAGTAATTGGGACAAAGAAGCTAAGTAAACTTTCACTGAAGCTGCCAACTTGAATGTAGTAGAAGTTCTCCCTTATGTTTGACTTAGAACTTGCATTTATCCGGCAAATTTAGTGGTATTCCCCCATTCACTGCTTGGAACCTTCATGAAATACTGAATCCATCATCTCTACTAAGTGATAACAATGACACTTGCAAAAGGGGTGCTTATGGATTTGTCTTATTTGTCACTATTTGTCCAGGCTATATCCCTATATTTATTGATGTATCTTTGTTTTAAGATATTGTAAGCAAACTTACAGTTGTATTGTATGATGAGACAGGAGGAGGGGGTGGTAAGAATACAACAAAGATCATAATCATTACTACTGTATCATCAATTGCAGTAGTTGCGGCCCTCTTGGGTTTCTGGTATTATTTATCTTTTGGCAGGAAGAAAAGAAAAAAAGGTAGACTAATTCTATTTAATTTGTACTTCTAGACTGCCACTAATTCTAATTAATCTAATTTGTAACTCAGAAGGGCAAATGAGCCAAGAACTTATGTTAGGAAACTGGGAAGGTTCACAGCCAATAGACTTCATGGACGGAAGTATACATGCCAGGGATCAAGACAACAGTGGAGAAATGCATTACTTCAGTTTAAGTACCATGCATGCTGCTACAAATAATTTTTCTGATGCAAATAAGCTCAGAGAAGGTGGTTTCGGCCCATTTTATAAGGTGAAAAGACTGATCACTAATTTTTTTGTACACATGCATTTTTGGAAATTATTGTATAATTTGCATTTTTGAAAATAATAAATAGCAATTGTTGAGGATCAATGGCATCTAAAGATTGCTGTGATAATTTGGTTTTAGAAGGATAAATGAACTACAAGTGAACCGTAATGTTGTGGCAGATAGCAATGTATGTCTACCATTACCATGTGATAAATTTTCATTGGTTGAAAAAGTTTAAATGCTTCCAGGGAAAGCTGATTAATGGAAAGGAAATAGCAGTTAAAAGACTTTCAATGAAATCTAAACAAGGTCATGAAGAGTTCAAGAATGAAGTGTTGTTAATTGTCAAACTTCAACACAGACATCTAGTGAGGCTCTTGGGATGCTGCTTGGAAGGAGGTGAAAAGCTTCTTGCATGTCTATGAGTACATGGCCAACACTAGTCTTGATGCCTTCCTCTTTGGTTTGCTCTCTCTCTCTCTCTCTCTCTCTCTCTCTTCCCCAATACCAAGGCACAAATCTCCTATATGAGAGAACTATTTGAATTCCTGTTATTACAATGCAGATCCAAAAAAAATGTTTGTACTAGATTGGGCTAAGCGCACAAACATTCTCAATGGGATCGCTAGGGGCCTTCTATATCTACATGAAGACTCTCAGCTCAAAATCATTCATAGAAATATGAAAGCAAACAATGTATTGTTAGATGATGAGATGAATTCAAAGATATCAGATTTTGGCACTACTAGGATTTTCGATGGTAATCAAATAGAAGCAAACACTACAAAGTCGTGGGTTACAAGTCATTCTTCTTGTGTACATGTTTTGGGATGGTTCATTCTTTTTGTTCAACTTTGTTTTGCAAATCCTATTTGGATATCATTTTTGCTCTTAATGATAGACTTGATAGTATATTACATCTAGAACAGTTGTGTTTTCATTTTCTTCAACCAATTGAAGCTACAAATCATAATATTTTCTCCAATAGTGGATACATGGTGCCAGAGTATGCAATGGAAGTGCTATTTTTAATAAAGTCCAATGTTTACAGCTTTGGAGTTTTAATGCTAGAAATCATTAATGGGAAAAAGAATACAGACTTCTATCATCCTAAACATAAAGAAAGCCTTCTCCCACATGTAAATCTCTTTTTTTTTTTTTTTGTTCATCTGTATCTTGAGTTCAGATATGAAGTTTCTATTTATTGTATTGAGATAATTAAAAACAATATAAAACAGGCATGGCGAGTATGGAATGAAGGCAAAGGACTGGAGTTGATAGATCAGACCATAGTTGACACTTGTCCTGAAAGTGAGGCTCTGAGATTGATCCATATCACATTGTTGTATGTTCAGGAAGATCCCAACGAAAGACCTACAATGTCAATGGTCGTCCTCATGCTTGGAAGCAGCTCGATGAACCTTCCTCGGCCATTACCACCTCCATTCTCTGTAGGTAGATCTATCTTATCTGATCAATCTTCAACAACTAGGGCCATGATAGGATTTTCCGTTTCTGATCAATCTTCAACAGGTGCTTCTACATAGTCAAGAGATTAACTGGAGTATGCTTCTCCATCCACTTAAAAACATGAATTTTCCATTTTGATTACAGAATTTCCTTCCTATCAGGGGAATGCATCATTTTCATGCAAATACTACAGGGTAGGAACTGTAGTACTGCAATAACCATTTCCTACTTCTATTCTTGTAATGGTTTTTCCTGTAAATATATTTGCATACAAAGAGGAACTACATTAAATTAGCACATATACCAAATTACAGAAAACAAATTCACTCCTAAAAGAAATGACTATTGTCCTCAATGGAGGGCCATTTCTTATGGTATGAGTTAACAGAAATGTCCCAAGTTTTGCTTCGTGCGTTGATGCATGTATGTATGGAGGTTTAATTTCTGATTTCTGTGCATCTGAATGTATGAACTTCATCATCAGATTTTACACTGCCGTCTGGAGCATTTTACAAAAAGGGATTAATATTTTTGTTTTAAAAAGAGAAAACAGAAAGGATAATAAAAAAGCATTAGCAAATAAAGTCATCGATTTCCGTATTCTTTTAAACCATTTCTTCGAAGAAGCAATATACGCTCCCATTCCATGTTACTGGTTTTGATAGGATATTTGACATTTCTTTGGGTGACAAAAAAACTGTTAAAAGTATTGATTAAAATACTCTTATTTTTATTAATTTAAGTTTTTAAGATAAGTTGTGATTTAATATAGTATTAAGCAGAGGTTTTGAGTTCAAACTTTATTTCCATTATTTACCTCCCATTTTAACTAATTAAAATTAATTAAATTTTAATTTAATTTACCCCTTCCAATTTAAATACCCTCTCCTTTTTATTAACTTAAGTTTTTAGAACAAATAGTGATTTAAGATGATATCAAGCAGAATTTTTAAGTTCGAATCTTATTTTTATTATTCACCTCTTATTTTAATTAATTAATTTTTAATTAAATTTACTCATTTCAATTAGCTTAAACTTTTGAGCCAATATGGGTGATTCAACAAAAACCATGATTGTTTAATGAGTTCCTTTGGTCCCTGAGTTTTTCTTTTATCTCTCCCTATGTGAGCTCTGATCTTCTCTTTGGCTTCCCGTTTACCCCTCCTTTGGCTTCAAGATAATAATTTTCTTTTTTTCCTTTTATCTCTTCTTTTGACCGACGACCGGGGTTTCTCATGCTTTGAATACTAATCTGGTAAGTTTGATCGAGACAGAAGTGGTAGAGGACAAGCCACGATGCCTAAACTTGATTTTCTCGGCCCCTCGTCCATGGACACGTTACTGTCTACAGGTGTCAATGTGTAAACAAGAGTCTTTTTGAAGTCTCTAAGAACACTGCAAAAAAAAAAAAAAGTCTTTTTGAAGTATCTTGCCCTTATGATCCAGACGTGAGTGGACGACCTTGACGAACAGGTAATACAAAGGTAAACGGGAGTAGTTTTGACCTTTCCACATGTACAATGACAATTGACTAGCGGACATTAGCCGCGACAACCATCGTACGCATTCTTAATTAACATCTGAATTTTCATGTTGTCATTACGAGTGAGAACAGATTTCAAATATATAATTAGTTCTGGACGTTGAACAAGTCGTCCAAGCTAGGTTGCCTCCAACGGATTGAGCTTGCGTGCTGTAGTTTTTACTACAGCACGCAAGCTATAAATAAATGAAAGGTTAAGATGAATTTTAAAATTTTTGCTTTGCACCCTTCATTTATCTACAGCTTGCGTGCTGTAGTAAAATTCGCCTCCAATAACATTATTTCACTTGTTTGGCATTTTTTTTTAATCAAAGTAAGTGCGAAAGAAAATTGATTTTTCCAGTATCTTCTTGAATGAAGTCTTTGCTTCATACCTTTGGAATAAAACTCTTGGCAATCTTATCATCACCTGAAATAAAATAGAAGAAAAATACCGGTGTCAAAACAAAACTCGCAACACAGTCCATCCTTTTTTTTTTTCTTGATTTCTCAAAAAATTAAAAATTAAAAATAAAAAACCTTTTTTTTTCTTTTAATTACCAAACAATTTTTTTTTTATTTTTCTCTTATAAAAAATTCAAATCTCATTTCAACTTTATATTACATCAATCACTTCTTGTTACTATTTAAATAAAAAATTCACAACAAAACTCTTTACCAAACTATCCATTATTTTCAATGTGGATGAAATTTTTATGTGCTTATAGGACCTAGGAAACTTTATTTTTGTTCATGGGATGGCCTCCTGTGAGAAAATTTCATGATCAACTGCTTATATTTTTCAACTTGCATTACAATGACTTCTGTACAATCGCTTGTAAACCTTGGAATTAACAATTGAAAGCCTTACTTGTTCACTTATATTTCAGAGTTTGCAGACAGTGGTGTTGGGTAGGCAGTCGTTGTTAGTCTCGTCGGAATAGTTGGAAAATATTGAATTTTCGTCCCATTGATAACGAAGAAGGGAAGTTTTGGAGGCATGCTGGTTAATTTCATGGCAAAATTCAACCTGCATGTGCTTTCATTGCGCCAAAATGTCAAAGGCATATATATGTATTTATTCTATTCAAAAGGACAGCAGAGAATTATTGTGGTATTTTATTTAAGCGTGATCATTGTAACACCTACCTGTTAAGAGTGTCAAAGGCAATATTAAAATCATTTGTCAAGGAAACCTTACAAGCGAAAAAAAGCTGGTGATCGACTCACTCTACACCACATGAATCTTCTAACCACGGGAGATCACATCTAGTCTAATTGCATTCTAAAGTAACAATCTTGAATTTTATTTAACCATTATGGCTTTGTAAGAGCTAAGAATAACTTTTGTCTTATTATGCAAGTGAAAAAAAAAAAAAAAAAAAACAATTTGAGAACACTCCCGTCGAGATTATTGCTGTCTTCTATTAGTTTCAATGATGTGTTCTACCACTTAGATTTAACAATAGCTAACTGATGGTTTATCAACTCATTCGGCTACCTTGTTTTCTTTTAAGCTTATCTCGAACCGATTATTTCTTAGTTTTCTGAGAACTAAAAATATTTGATTTAATTTAAGCTAATACCTTGTGTCAAAGTGTAATTCGTTATCCTGGGATTCGGTTGGGTGTTTATAGGAGGATGGATTATATTATAATATATATATATATAGTAGCCTGGGGGGAAAACAAATTCAAAATTTTCCACAAAATATAAAAAAAAAAAGCAATTTTTCATTTTTTAAAAAAATAAAAAAAAAAAACAAAATCCAACCAAACAAACAAATAATTTTTTTTGTTTTGGAACCGGATAAAAAAAATATAAAAGGGAAAAAAATTAAAAGGGATCTCTTTCTATATTTGCAACAAAGGAAAAAAAAAAAATAAAAAAAAAAAAAAACCGTCTATTGGAAGGGGCAAAAAGCCAAAAAAAAAATAAACCCAAAAAGGATTTTCTACTAAATTAAAAAATTGGAAATAAAAAAAAAAGGGAAAAAAGAACTAAAAAAAATTAACAAAAATAAAAAAACCATTTGTAAAAAAAAAAAAAAACGTTTTTTACAAATTTTTTCCCTAGTAATAATAGTAAAAAAAACTTTTACCATTTAACCCCCAAACTTTATTTGGTGAGTGTATATAACAGCAAAAAAACCCGATTTTAAATTGGTAATTTAACTGTGAAGATAAAATTGTCTACATATTAGACTTCCAAATATATTTAAAAACAATTAGTTTTGTTATTTCCCATTTGTTTTGGGCTTGATTTTTTATCTAACAAGCCCATACAAATATTGCTTGGTTAAAATATCTTATATGGGATTAGATGGCCAGGCGTGGATTTTCAAAAAACATATTAGGCCCTCTAGAGAACACCCCCAAAGTGTAGTACCCAACACCTCCCCATTAGATTCCTAGCAAAGTTTTCTAGTATAGCACCCTATAATTAACCTGTACGTTTGTTTGCAATACTAAAGATATAAAATGACCTATCGACTTGTGGTGCTTTCTTTGTTCAGTAAAAACCTCTTTCAAAAGTTAAAAAATCCACACTGCAGTGTGATTGCTTTCTTATAACTAGTTGTGATATGACACCTGGTTTTGTTTGACTGTTTCAATAAACATATGAGGGCGAGAACAAAAAGTCATCGAATTAATTTATACATATGACAGAGTGCAGTGGGAACCTTTGATTGTTTTGTTATTGTTTTTTTTTTTTTTTTTAATATCCTTCCTCTTAAAAATAAAGTTGATAAGAGAAGAGAGAAGATTGCTAGTACATGTGCTTTTTTAATGTATAGTGACGATGTAGTTATGCGAAAACGCTTATCAACCTAAATCGGTATTTCTGTTCGGTCGCCCAACACTCGTGAGAGAAGGAGGTATATATTCTAAAAGGCTTCTTTTATGTTTTTGACCGTTCATGGTATACGTATAGGAAAATTACAGGCGGAAAGTGTTTGTTCCCAATTTTAAGGGTTATTCGGTGGCGGGTGTTTTGTCATCCCAGGATAACGGGGGGAAGAAGAGAAATAAATTTGTATTATCTACATAGTTGATTTAAACCTGAATAATAATAGCGATGAGATATTTAATATAGGAAAAAAAACAAAGGAAAATATATCGACATTTTCTAAAGGTCTTATATAAGTATCCACCCAGGTAAGATCGAAATCGAAAGAAGAGAAATTTATCAAAAAAAAGAAAGTTAATACCGGTCTTTGCCAAGTTGGGTTCGAAAAATAATAAGGTCTAAAATCAATATCTCAAAACCATACCGGGGGGTAAAAATTTTTATAAACGAAGAGATCTTTTGATTCATCGATTTGCAAGCATATTATTATGTTTTAAAAGTTTCTCAAGTTGTATTACTATTTATAAAAAACAATATAAAAGAGATATTTTTTTTCACCGTTTTTGGAAATTATATGTATTATTTACATTAAACTCTAATAAAAGTTATTTTTATCTTGCAATCCTTATCTAGTCGCAAAAGTTTTTAATTGTAAGAATAAATACAAATATAAAAAACTAAAAAAATAACTACTGCGAGATTTCTTCAAATATCTGTTTAAGAAAAATCCCCATTGTTACAATCCTCTCCCCCCTTAAGCAAATCAACACAACTAACAGCACAAAGCCGCAATTCACCCATTCACTCTACAGCGAAAAGGAGGGAGAGAACAACTAGCTATGGCTACAACAATAAATATAACAAGGTTTTAAAAAATATTGCTCAGGTGCAGAACCAAGAATACAACTAAAAGGGATTTATTAGTTTTAGAGTATAAAGATGATCTGATTTTGAAAAAAATAAAACAAGCGTAAGATTAAAATCCTGAAAAAGACAAAAGCCACAAACTAGCACTATAAATAATATAACCAACCAAAAATGCGGTTCTGCCGATTTTGAAAAGATATACTTTTAAAATCGAGGGCAATTCTTTCATTCTATTCTTTTTAGCAAGTAGGATTTCCTAAACAATTTTTTCTTGACGAAAATAGACGAGGCTAAAGATCAGGAGTGGAGACAACAGAGGTTGAAACAGTTTTAGCTTTTCCACTCTCCAATAAAAATAATAATTTAAGTAGAAAGTTCAAATAGATAAAGTCCATAAAACTATTTACCGGTTTGATTATTGAATAAATTATAAATATTCTCCTCAAAATATAAAATGTTTTTTAGGCATGAGGTGTAGGTTCTGTTCCTTTTTTTTGCAAAACCAAATCACTTTTAGATGAGATGGCCTATTAGTATGAACTGGATAGTCCACAGCATCTTTTTTGACTCATAAATGTATGAATTTACTAGTAAATAAAACGGAAGAACATTAATCAATAATCTTATTTTTTTTTGGTGGATTGGGAAAAAAGAATCATCCTTTGCTCTAAGAAAAGCAAGGGCTCAACATAGAAAGGCGTTTGAAAGGAAAGTTTACGATCCAGTCCGATTCTTACCTTCCAAATACGCCCAACATATATTATTCAATAAACGTTTGAAAAAATAATAATACTAGCACTACATTGAATGAAAAAAACAATATATAGAAATGTGGTAGTATCTTCTATCTGTTGTGTCATTGGGTTCCTACATTTCTGGTTTCATTCAAGTGGCTTATTTTATTCCTGTTTGTGTCCGTAGTTTCAATTACACAACCAATAATGATAAAAAGTCTTTAAAAAAAAAAAAAAAAGGCCACGGCAAGATCCATGATTGAAAAAAAAAAAAAAAAAAACTTCATAAATAAAAAAAAAAAAAAAAAAAAAAGATTTTTTTCAGTTTTAAGTGGGCGGAAAAAAGAAAAAGGGAAATGGAAAAAAAAAGAAAAGGTTTTTTGTTTAAAGTTTTTTTATTTTTGGATTTTCCCCTTCTTTCCGTTTATAAGCGGGGGTGTTATGGCCCCTAATGTAGAGAAGCCTAAAACAAAGAAATAAATCTTTCCTTTTAAAAAAAGAAATAAATTTTTATTCTAAAAAAAAAATTATTAAATCCTTTAAAATAAAAAAAAAAAAAATTAAAAACCATAAATAATCCCTAAAAAATCTGATTAAATTAAAAGGGGTAAAAAAAAAAAAAATATTAAAAAAAAAAAAATTAAAAAAAAAAAATATAAAAGGAAAGTCCTGAAATTAATAAACTTTGAGGAAAAAAATAAATAAAAAGGTTGCTGTTTTTTCCCAGCTCGGTAACAATTTTTTCTTTTTCCGTTTGTTCAATAAATCTCAATCTCTTGCTTGGGATATAAGGGTTCTGCCAAAAAAAAAGAAATCTTTTAGGGAAAATTTAGCATTTTAACTTAATTATTAAAAGGGGAGAAAAAATGTTTTTTTTTAAAAAGGAACAAATCAAAAAAAAACAAATTTTTGCGGGGTGCCGGCAAAAAAAAAACTTTTTATCAAGGCCCATAAAAATTTCCGAGAAAACAAAATCCTTGATTTCAAGCCAGTTCAACATCTCTCAAAAAAAAAAAACTCCAAAAAATAAAAACAATAAAAATAAAAAAGGTTGTTAAAGGATCTTTTGTTTGTTACTTGGATGTGTCCATTTTTAAGCAAAAATTTCTTGAAAAATCATTTTTTACTTTCTTATAAATGTAGTGGGATGATTTGCCTTCGTGTATGAAGGAATAAGAAAGGTATTATTGCGTTCAAGATTAAAATCGATAAAAAATTATTTTGAGATAATACATGAGTAAATGTTCGGAAATGAAACTTGAATTTTACCCGCGCAAGAGTTCACACGCATCTAAAAGAAAAAAGCTTAAAGACTGTTTGGTTTTTGCAATTTTTTTTTAAAAATGCCCTTTCCAAAAGAAATTCTTGCCTCACCGAAAGATTGACTCTTAAAAAAAAATTTTTATAAAAAAGAAAATTTTTAAAAAAAAAAAGAGAATAAGAATAATGCTCTCGAACGGTAGTATAGCCCAATTTTGATAGGCGAACCCCAAAAATGGAGTATAAATAAAAACATAAGAGAGAGATATGACGTTAAAAATAAACATATGAGAAGAGAAAGACATGTTTACAAAGGAAAGAGAGGGAGCAAAAGTATTAAGAATATTAAAACTAAAAAGAGTAGGTAGAACCTTTATTGACATTGGTTTCTGTTATTTTCTTTTAAAAATTTACTAAATGGTTCTCTGTCGTTCGAGAGTGAACTTTTGGTTGTTTTTATCAGAGCGAACAGAGAGCAGATGAACGCCTATGCAATAATCAAGATGCTATCGAGCCACATTACACTCTCTTGCGTTTTCTGGTCGCTAAGCTTCGCTGATATTATATGTTTGCTTGAATAGTTTTACTGTTTGTTATGTGACTATTCTAGATGGGGTACGAGACGAACAATACATGTAGTTAAATAGAAATGCTTTTACTTTACTTTTGCGCGCTCGGTTTGTGAGTGTTCTGTAGCATTAGTATTCATCCATCTGGATGAAAATTTGTTCATGGTTGAAGGCTTTTGGTATAATTCTGGAGGTATTTTGGGTTGGTGTCCTCTTCCTCTTTAGTCAGATGCAAAGAGGAGTATTTGAGAACAAAGAGTATGGTCTTTTGCAAGATATAAGTATAATAAAATAGAATTATGGAATAAAAAAATATAAGATTTAAATGAGTTGAGAATTACAAAAATACCTGTAAACTTAAGTATTAAAAAATAATAATAAATAAAAATTATACTTTTTATTATTCATTTTAAATAGATGCTTACTGAGGTATGCGCTTCTATTTCCATAGTTTTCTTTGGTTGAAAAATGATCTTTCTCTGCTAGAAGCAACTATTAAGTGTTGTTGTTGCCGTACACTGTAGTCAATCCCCAATTTATTTCCTTCACCGCTTATCTGCTCTCATTTGATGACAAACATTTGAAAGAGGGCTTTTTGGGCAGGGCTCATCAGTTGTGAGAAATTCTTGGGTCTATTATTGGGGATCTTTATACTTTATATATATTCACTATTATTGTTATTCATATACTATATTTATATATATATTCTATTATTATATATATTATATTTTTTAAGCTACTTGTTTTTAAAACTTGGTTTTTTTAATTAGGATTCTTACTTGAATAAAAAATTATTTTTGAATTTCTGAAACTTTTGCTTCTGTAGCGGGATTTCCTGTAAGCCAGGGGTCTGGCTTCTACGTTCTGTAAAAAATATTGCTGGACGATAGTTAGCCCCAAGTAATGATACATGTGATGCGGAACATTGAGAGAAAGATACATTAGACGGGGGACAAAGTTTGGTTTTTTCTAAGGTGTTGAACTTTGATGGTTTTGTTTTTTTTTTTTACATTTGCTTGTTGTGAGAGAGAAGATGCAGATGGGCAAGGCAAGGCAGATTGAGAGAATAGCCTTTCCGTTCTTTTATTGTTTTGGTTGAGCTTCAGCTGAATGGATTGGAATTTTTGGATATTTTCTTTGTTTTGACTTTTTGGGGCTCATGGCGAATCAGGGATTTATCCTCTAATTTTAGGTTTGTCTTCCTGGTTGTTCATCCATCGAGTGAAAATTTTTGTTTTCATGGTTGGAGCTATTGTATAATTCTGGAGTTTTTTGGTTGGTGTCCTTCTCTTTTTAGTTCAGATGCAAGATGAGTATTTGAAAAAGAGTTGGTTTTTTCAAGTACATAATAATATATATAAATTATTAAGAAATATAATATTTAATGAGTTTAGAGATAAATACTATAACCTGTTAACTAGTATTGAAAAAAATAAAATAATAAAATTATACTTTTTTATTATTCTTTTATAATGCTACTGGGTGCTCTAACATAACTGTTGACTCCCATAACACCTGAAGCCCACTATTCACCTTACTTCCAAAGTAAAAAGGATACTCTCTATTTTCATTTCAAAGGAAACGGTAAGAGGAGCCGGTCACTCATTTTTTGAGTGGCAATTTTATAATTAAAAAATACTATGGAGTTAATGAAGACGACTGCCTTTTAATGCTTACAATATCTAGATAACATCAACATAAAACTACTTTTCAAAGCAATGGTAAAATAGAGTGGAACATGTGGTTGGCCTTCGTTGTGCCTTGGAAGCTTCACTCCTATGCAGATATTTGAATGTTGTAATAAAAACAACTTACTCCATGCGCCTATATTTCCCTGGCGTTACGTTTAGGTTGGGAAAAAAGATCTTTCTCTACTGTAGACTGTAGAGCTGCTTTAATTTGTTGACCGTAGACTGTAGTAAAAAATCCCCAATTGCATTATTGATCTCCGGCTGTGTCCTCGTCATATCTGCATCTCATTGATGAAACAACACATGGAATTAATGGAAGAGAGTAGAGAGATCGATTAACTGATGAACCCTGCCCAAAAATGCCCTCTTTCAAATTTCTTATATTCCTTTCGTCTCTCTTCGTGATTTCGTTGTTTAGCCTTCCCAATGGCAATGAAGCAGAACCCACTTACAGCTATCACTTTTGCTCAGGCACAAGCTTCACCCCCAACAGCACCTATCGATCCAATCTCGACGTTGTCCTCTCTTCTCTTTCCTCTAACGGCACCCGGGCCACTGGGTTCTCCAACGCCTCCGCCGGCGAGATGTCCGGGCTCTTTATGTGCCGTGGCGACGTCAACACCACTGTCTGTCAAGACTGCGTTGCCAACGCAACCAAAGACATACTACAACGCTGCCCCTTACAGCATGGGGCTATAATATGGTACGACGAGTGTTTGTTACATTACTCCAATTTTACCCTCTTCGCCACCATTCGCTTAGCGCCCAAGATAGCCCTGCCGAACCGGAGTATCCTAGCAGACAGAGACCGCTTCATGAAGTTGTTGTACAACACAACGGATTCGTTGACGACCCTTGCATCGAAATCCTTGTCGGGAAAGAAGTTTGCGGCGGAGGAAGATGAATTCAACAGTTTACAGAAGGTGTACAGCCTTGTGCAGTGCACGCCGGACCTGACTGTATCCGATTGCTATAATTGTATCCAAGTCGCCAAAGGAGAGCTTGCATCGTGCTGTGAAGGACGACAAGGCGTCAGGGTTCTGCTACCAAGTTGTATTATTAGATATGAATTGTACCCATTTTACAACATCACAGCTGCTTCGCTTGCATTTCCTCCTCTTCCTCCTCCTCCTCTTCCTCTTCCTCTTCCTCCAGGTATGAAAAGAGGTTGTGATCCGCCCCACTTACTGTCCATGCATGCATAGTAAAAATTGGTTGTTTTTCCAAATCTGTGATTTTTAAAGATATTGGATTATTTTAAAAAATAGGGAAAAGCACTCTGTCTCTGACGAACAAATTTGTAATGTTCCTTCTAGTATTTTAATCTGTACAATGTCTTCCAATATATTATTGCAATGTATTTTATGCGTTCAAAATTACAAAAATAATCCTGTTAAAAAAAATTAGAAAAAAAATGAAAAGAGGTTTATCATGCTTTTTTTTTTGTCTTTTTTATTATTATTTTTGTTTTATAAATTTTTTGGGTCTTTTTATTATTATTTTTGTTTTATAATGTTACACACACACAGTTTTTGGGTCTTTTCAATTGAAAGAGAGTCACGTCATGTCTAATCTCTTTGCCTTTGCAGAGTTCGTAATTAAAGACAAAAAAGTAAAAGTCATATTTAATTTTTGTGAAATTAAACTTATTTCTTCAATCTACTACTAATATATAATGTCACTTTATATTTCAATTCAGATAGTGTACCCTACCACTATCTGTTTCTACAATTCAGATTGACTTTTGCTGTAATTAAAACTTATATGGGCTGTGTTTGTAAAACCGTAAGGTTTTTTTTTTTTTTTGTGTTTTGAATAGTAATTGAAGTGAATGAAGTGATATAAAGTATGAAGAATATTGTAAATTTTTTATATGAAAAAGTGAAAAAAGTTTTGTTTTTTAGTGAGTTTTTTATTTGAATAGTAATAAAAAGTGAGTGATATGATATAAAAAATTAAAAAAAAAATTGTTAAAAAGTGATTGATAGATTATTAAAAGTGGTGTTGATTTTGAGGGGAAAAAAAAAAAAGGAAAAGTAGAAAGGATTTAACAAACTAAGCCATTGTTAGCTACTCTTTTGCTCTATCTTGAAAAGCGGAGAGATTGTTACGTAAGTGTATATAAATACATTTATACCTAATGAGATAAATTGTGCTGTTTTATCAAACATATAGTGTGTGTTTTTACTCTCCTTCAAATTACCACTTAATTGATAATATACATAAAAATTATCATTTAATAAACTCTATATCAAATGTTAAATTTAATATTTGTTAGAAACTCTCTTTAAATCTAAAGAGTCAAAAAGTGAATGTGAAATTTTTTTTTAATATTCTTTCTCTCTTATATTTTTTCTTCTTTACTCTCAACCAATTTAGATTTTCAATGCAAAGAGTTCAAAAATTGGTTTCATCAATAAAATAAAATATTTAGTGAAAATTAAAAAATATTTAGAGAATTTGATATTTAGTAATTTAAAAAAGTGGCTAACTAAATCATCTTAAATAGATTTTTTAAGTTAAATTTTAAAAAATTTTATAGAGTTCAATGTAAATACTCAGAGATCACTTACCTGCATGTATATACTAGATTAGTTTATCTTAAATTAAGTCTTCTCAGCTGCTAGCTAGTTGTAATATTATACTATGTGTCTCACGTGTAATATTAAAAGCTACTGAGAAAGTATCTCTGTAAAAGATATATATACAGTGGACCAAGGATAACAAAGCAAGACAATTACAGACAAGACTAATTCTTTCCACTCTAATTTACAACAAAAAAAAAAAATTTCTTTCCACTCTGCGGTGGCAAAACCTTAATTCAAGTTCAGCAGTTGACATGTCTTCATGTAGCGAAACGACGTCCTTTTGGTTTGGTTTTCGCAGGAAAGGAGGCAAAGGCTCGAACTGCCATCATCATTGTTGTTCCGACTGCTGTTGTTATGCTAATTGCTGTCAGTGTTTGCATCTTTTTTAGAATAAGGAAGCCAAACAATAATTTTGAGAGTAAGTTAAATTTAGTTCAAGTGTTTCTTGTTATTTGAAAGCTATTCTCTGGTTGTTAATGTGTTTTGGAGGTAATTTTTTATTGTTTTTACTTGAAAATGTGTTCTGATGTAATTTAAATATGAAAAAAAAAAACAATTGTGCTTTTAGAAGTAATTTGTGTGTGGATGGTTTTTTAATGTTTTAATTTTGAGAAGAAAAACAAAAATTTTAAGAAACAGAGCCAATGACAGAGTGCTATCCTTGTAAATGATCCCATTCCCCGTAAATTTGGCATGTGGGTAAGTCGCTCTTTTTTCGAAATATGCCACATTCAGTAAAAATTTACCCGCAGAAAAATAGTTTGTTGATGAATTCGCTGACTCATATGAAAAGGACAAAAAAAAGAGTGTACTGCTCTCATGAAGTTCGGTAGTAAACATTAACCCTCAGCTGGTATTATCTGGAAGAATGCAGAATTCAAAAGTGGTTTTGCAAAGGTCTAGCTGTTTACTTCAATTTTTCTCTGATTTTGTTATGCATTACTAGAAATACCCACGTCATCAAAATCAGAAGCCATTGTTTGTTGTATGGTTTCACATGGAGTAAACAAAAAAACTCTTTCAGAGCAAATAATTGTCTGAAAATATTTACATTTTGTTTGAATTTACTCTTGGCTAATTTTTGCAAATCACCACTAACCCTTTTCAAGCTCCTCTGCTTCAGTGTGTAGTATACTCTTTCTTAAACAATGCCCTATAACCATTTGAATATATATTAACTTGTTCCTCTTCTGTGAAGCTGCGGATGAAATAACAAGTGTTGAATCGGTGCAATTCGATTTCAGCACTATCAGAGCTGCCACAGACAACTTTTCTGACGCAAACAAACTTGGGAAAGGTGGATTTGGGACTGTTTACAGAGTAGGAAAAAATTATGATAAAAAAAGTCATCAATTGTCTGTCAAAATTTATCAAACTAATATATTTAATTCTTTGAAGTTTACTTCCAATGTTTTACTTATGTTTTGTTAATCTCACATGTATTCAGGGTAGCCTTTCCAACGGACAAGAGATAGCTGTGAAAAGATTATCAAGAAACTCTGGACAAGGAGATGTGGAATTTAAGAATGAGGTCCTACTAGTGGCCAAGCTCCAACACCGGAATTTAGTTAGGCTGCTTGGATTCTGCTTGGAAGGAAATGAAAGACTTCTTATCTATGAGTTTGTGCCTAACACAAGCCTTGATCACTATATATTTGGTACCACTGAATTTCTACTCCTACATTATGATCAAAATACTTTCATTTAGGTACCAAAATAGAGCAAATTTTAAACATTTGACTAAAATATATGATTTCATGCAGATCCCATGAAGCGTGCAGACTTAGGTTGGGAAATGCGGTACAAAATTATAGGTGGCATTGCTCGAGGGCTTTTATACCTTCACGAGGATTCCCGACTTCGGATTATTCATCGTGACCTCAAAACTGGCAACATTTTATTAGATGCAAATATGAATCCTAAAATTTCAGATTTTGGCATGGCAAGATTATTCGTATTAGATCAAACTGAAGGCAGTACAAATAGAATTGTTGGGACCTAGTAAGTATCAAAACAAGTTATAGCTAATGACTACAACTATACATGCTTGACTAATTGATGTAAATAGCTAATTTGCATCCGATTAACACGCCAAGATAGCCATAGACAATATTGAAATTAAATGATTTTAACGGTCATTAGAAACTCTGTTACCATTCAAATTGAAACAAAGTTTATTGATATTGATATGCAGTGGATATATGGCTCCAGAATATGCAATGTTCGGGCAATTCTCGATAAAGTCAGATGTCTTTAGTTTCGGTGTTCTAATTCTAGAGATTGTAAGTGGTCAGAAAATTACGAGATTCGGTGACACAGAGAATATGGAGTACCTTCTCAGCTATGTATGTATTTCAATTGGCGGTACTACGTACATTCCTGACTTATATTTAAAAAGGAAGTTAAAAATTAATTATACAGCCTTTTGTTTAACATGTATGTCGTGCATTGATATATTTCTGCAGGCATGGAGAAATTGGAGGGAGGGGACAGCTTCGAATCTCATAGATCCCACGTTAATGAAGGGTGGTCCAAAAGCTGAAATGATGAAATGTGTTCACATCGGTCTGCTATGTGTTCAACAAAATGTAGCAGACAGACCAGACATGACTTCAGTTGTTCTCATGCTTAATAGCGATTCTGTGGCTCTCCCTGTACCTACACAACCTGCAAGCTTTATGCAGAGCAATGTTCAATCAGCCACATCACTGCAACTGGACATCGATTGCGGGGGAACTAATTATGAGGTTTCAATTACTGAGTTATCTCCTAGGTAGTGTTTTGTGGAATAGGCTGTAGTTATAAGCATGTTTGTATGTAAATTTCACTTGCCATTGTTCATCTGATGCCCCAAGATCAGATAGCTTTCCACGTTTTCATTCAATCGATCTCAGCTACAATTCATCTAATGGCCCAGGACCATAAACATAAATCCAGCCAAATATATAACTGAGCGGGAAGTCATTTTAACTTATAATTTGAATTTTTTTTGTAGGATTAATATCAGTCAGAAGTTTATCCTCAGGCTGGTAAACTTGGAAAATTACACGTTACTACCTTAAACTAGCTCCTCAGGACCTCATTGGCAATATTTCTACCGAATTATTAACTTGGTTGGTTGACATCTCAAGTTGAAATGATCATTAGGTCAAGCCCTCAGCCTATTGCCTGAAAGTAACCGACAAACACATTCAGCCACCACACCACCGAAACACCTGCATCAAAAACCGAAGGCATCCAACCATACTGCCCTGCACCAAGGCCAAAAACCCTCAGGGTCTAGGGTTTTGTTCTGAGATTTGTAGTCTATACAATGATTTCTGATATGGTCTGGGAACATGACCTGTGTTTATTAGATCGAGCAGGAATAATTTTTCTAACTATTTCGAGAGAGTCGGTCCTCCCATAATCATGCAAATTACAAGACTGATCCTAAACTCCATTATACTATTCATTAATTTTTGGCTGTCTACATTCTTTTTCATACGATGTTTTGTTTTGTATGAAAATGACTATTTGTTTTGATAGGGTCTTTTTAGGCCTAAATACTGAGAAAAATTTCAATACTAGGGAGGCATGGCCCCAAGGGGACCCTTATGAAACCTTTTGTCCCTTCACACTCTTGCATACTTCTTACACACCACACACATTAGATATCACACGCTCATCTAGAGCTCCTCCCTCATCTTTGCTCAAGCTCACTTCACCAAATGAACAAGAGGTTCCTTTATGTATGTTGCATATGGTTGGTTTGTCACGTCCCAAATCCCATACGGCATAATAACAGCAGTCACTACAACAACTCTAAAATTGAAACAATAAAACCAGAACAACTAAAAATTCATCAACACAATTTCCAATGTCCTCATAAAATCTGTATCCAAATACCATCAAAAACCAAAGTCAAAGCAAATAATAAGAACTTCATGAGGTAAAACACCACAATAACAATTTCACCTTACAGAAAATCCAGAGGAATACAGATAGACGATTTAAACAAATCTGAAACATCAACATAACCACTACATCAAATGCTAACATAATAAGGCACCTTAGCAAATCCTCATCGAACTCACACCAAACGACTCCCAATCCTCCAACGTGGTTTAGCCAGAAAGATCCTGATCTGCTATAATATTTGAAAATAGAATTGGTTAATCCAAGTGTGAGATCGAGCTATGTGTATCTTACTCCTTATACAATTCAATAAATAACTTAAAAGTAAAAAACGTGCATCAACATAATAATATATCAAGTAATTAAATAAGTATAACAACACGAGAATTAAGTTTACTTCGTAATTTCAAAACAACTACTTAACACTTTTCCACACATTACTTACAAGTCACTATGAGCAATAATGTTTCATCGTCATATTCAAAAACATAAAACTCACCCAAAGCCTTGGCATTCTCTGCGGTCCTTGGAATCAGGACAATAGCCTTCAAAATGTAAATGTATAAATAAAAAGGCTAAGTTGTCATTTTATTTTAATTTATTTGACAATTTTGCCCTCCTACCTACACAAACCGGCCTTTTCCTTTCAGAAGTGGGCATTCCCTCATTCCCATTAATTGCGTTTGGCAACACATCCCCTCGAAAAATCCCCCACCCAAACAAGGCAGCGACCATACATCTCCCTCCAGCCAAACCTTCAAACCAACCATACCCATTTAAATGCCCACGCGTTTGCATTAGCCCCTCTCTCACTAGGTTACTTCTCCACCTACCCTGTCTAACTGTTATAACATTTTCATTTCGTTCTTTATTTTTATTTTTAAAATAGAAAGTAAAATCATTTTTTTCTACGTTAGAGAGTCACTTTTTCTAAACATCTACATCTAACTTCTTAAACTAGAGATTCATTTTAACTTTTTCATTTAAATATAATATTTTAAAATTTTTTTTATTCTTTCTCCGATATTCATATATTTAAAAATTTGTATTTTTTTAACAATTATATTTTTTAAAATTTGTCTTTTTGTTTTTTAAAGTAATGGTCATTATTTTTGTTATCAATTTCGATTGTTGACAATTTACAAAAGTTGCTATTAATGGTTTTTTTTAACGTGGGACTTGGCAACCAAAAAGTTAATGGTCATTTTTTTTTAGGCTAAAAAAATTGTAGCATCACTAAAAAAAAAAAATAAATAAGAGAAAACAACCATATAGCACATAGATTGAAAAAAAAAAAAATTGTCTTCACAATAGCCATATGCACTGTGTGCGTGAAACAATGAAAGAGAAAGAAAAGAATAAAAATAAAAGGGGAAAATAAAGAAAGTTGGGAAAAATAAAAAGTTGGAGAGAGAAATTAATATTTTATTAGAAAAAGAAGAATATGAAGTGAAATAACTCCATACTAGTAGAAAACTATTTTATAGTCCCTACTTTTTTTCTCAAAGTAGGGAGCCGAATGGAAGCACTAAAATTGTCCAAAATTAATTTTGGCTATTTAAAGTAGAAAAATTCTTACAATAAGGAGTCGGATGATAATGCTCTTAATCATAGCCAAAATCTTCTGGAGTTCTTCTTGTTGGCCATTGGACCCGTCCCCTTTGGCTGACAAGCCCATCTCTACTTGGATGAAAGCTATAGTCAGCCCCATTTTGCTCTGGCCATTCCCACAAATGGGTCCCAAAACTTCAAAATCCTTGTAGCCATCTGCTGGACTCTATGTAACGCCAAAGAAATAATTAAACATTTTATTGCTTATTACCTTTAAGCAATTTGAATTAATACAATATAAATAATATTAATCAATAATGATTTTGGTGTGGTAATAATATATAATAATATTATTTAATAATTATATTAAGAGAATTGGAATAAAAAGATATTAAGATAATCTTAATGAAATTAGAATAATAATAATAAGCCCTAATGTGGTAAGTAATTAATTGTAAGTGTAAATAATAGTAAAATTAAATATGGAATCAAACATTAATTAACAAAGATATAATTAAAGTATATTGGGTTAACATTATAATTTATAAAAAATGAGAGCTTAAGAAAACAAAGATAATCTCCCACTGCCACATGTCTAATTGTGACCGACTGTGAGGGATGAAAAAAAAAAGAAAACAGAAAAGGAAAGGGCTAAACCTTTCACGCACGTTCTTTTTCCCTTTCTTCTTTCTTTCCTTTTTTTTTTTCCTTCTCAGTTCACTCACGCACACACCTTTCCTTCTCTTCTCCCTTCCTTCGTTCATGCTGTCTACACAGAGAGATGATGCCGAGAGAGAGAAAAGATCATGGGAGAGAGAGAATCCGAGACTGATGCAGAGATGCAGATTTGTGAAGAAGAAGAAAAGAAGAAGAAAATAGGTCTTTGGCCATGGGTCTTTTTATGAGGTAAAATACCCAACTTTTTTTCTATATTTTCGTTATACCCATTAATTTTAGAGCTAGAGATACATATAAATTGGTATGATTTTACTTAGGTCCGAATTAAGGTTCATGTTGATAAATCTCATTCCCTTTTTCCCACCATCATAAAAACCCATTCGACACTACTTTTGTGCCCACAAAGCCATGTAGAAATCTCCCCAGTTCAGGGAAGTTTGACGCCCACCACTTGGCCATGTCAAAACCAACTTTGACGTGGGCCGTAGCCATCAGACTCTCCTTTGACGTCGCAGATGCAGTTGTCTTTTTAGTGATGACCAGGGCAACATCCATCTAGATTGTTCATACCTTAAGAATACTGCTAGCGTGGTTATGGACATTGTAATTAACCTTTGCAAATGCTTGATGCTAATTTTCCTTCTTCTGTCCACTCCATCCATATTTTTTTTTATAAAAAAAAAAATTTACTATTGAATATATAGGATCTACTCATTTACATTAAATTTGGGGACGCTTGGCAAAAGACCGGACTGTACTGTTTATGAACTTTAAAAAAAAAAAAAAATTCTCATTTTTTATATTACATCAACTATTTTTTAACAATTTTTTTTTTTATTGTTCATATCACATCAAATACTTTTTATTACCATTCAAATAAAATACTCACTAAAAAACAAAAAATTTCACTTTTCCATACAAAAAAATTTATAACATTCTAACCCCAGTCCTACAAATTTAATAATTAATTTTTTTAAAAAAAAAAAGTTGAATACAAAATAAAAAATAATTGGAGGAATAGCATGTCTCTTTTTATTCAATGCCATCAATTAACTAATTTTTTTTCAAATTTACCCTTAAATACCTAGGATCTCGGTGTGGATCCTACATATTTTTTGGTGATCAATTTAAAAAAAGAGTCGGACAACACATGGACAAAAGTTGAAAGAAAAGCAGGTCTCTTTTAAATAATGGCTGGGTTGTTGGTGCATGCGCTGGCAGCGTACATAGTAGGCCTTGGTGTTGTTCTGTAATGGGCCAAATTTGACTCACCAATAGGCCTGGGTATCGGTTAAATCGGTGTCGAAATTATCGGTTAATTCGCCGAACCGAAAATTGTCGGTTAATTCGGTTAATTCGCCGATTAATTACCGATATACCTAATTTTCGAAATTAACGGTTAAGCGGTTAATCGGTTAATTAGCGGTCGGTTAAGCGGTTAACCATGGGCTTTTTTTAACTTGGGCCTAAGTATTAAATGGGCCAATTCGTTTTTTTTTTTTTGCCCCAAATCATTTTGTTTTGCTGTTTTCCGAAAGTGGGCTGTTTTTTAAATTTATTTTTGGGCCAATTTGGACTTTTGGGCCCAGCTGAAAGGTGAACCAAGTAACCAACTCAAGTTAAAAAACCAACTCAAGACTCAAGTTACTCAACCAGTCAGTGCAGTCACTATGTCAGTGAGTCACGGGCAGAGCTGGTGAGTGGTGGCTGCTGCGGTGCCAGTGAGATCCGTGGAGCGAGGTGGTCTGGTGGCTGGTGCGGTGCTGGTGCGGTCCGTGGAGGTGGTCTGGTGGAGCTGGTGCGGTGCGGTGCGATCCGTGGAGGACCGGAGGTGGCCGGTGCGGTCCGTGGAGGTCGTCTGGTGCGGTGCGATCTCGTAGAGGTGGACCGGTGCTGTCCGTGGAGGTGGAGCTGGAGCAGTCCGTGGACGAGGAGCTGGGGCGGTGCGGTCGTCCTGGTCCAGTGGTCCGTGGCACCGTGCTGCAGGGGCGCAGTGACTCAGTGAGAATTGAGAATTTAGAGGCTGAGAGTGAGTGAGAGAAATTTTGGGCGTGGAGTGGAGTGACTGAGTGAGTGTATAATTTAGTGACGAGTGCTGAAGATTCTTACCTCCAAACCCCTTGTATAACCCCGCTCTTCAGAGTTCAGATTCTTCCTTCACAGTGTGAGTCTGGTGAGCTCATGCGGCGGATAGGGAGTATATGTTTTAGATTAGGGATTCGAGAGGGATAGCCGGATAGGAGTTTTAGGTTAAAAATCTGAAGTTACGCGTTACGCACTTTACGCTACCGTTTTGGTAAAAAAAAAAAAAAAAAAAACCAAACTTCAAAACGACGTCGTTTTGATTAAATAATTTTTAAAAAACTATCGGTTAATCGGTTAAATCGGTTAACCCGCATATTTAATTTTTTTAACCGACTACCGAATTAACCGAATTTTTTTTAACCGAATTAACCGATTACCGAACCGACAACAGTCGGTTACGGTCGGTAGGCGGTTCGGTGGCGGTCGATAAGCGGTCGGTAGGCGGTTAACGGTTAATTTGCCCACCCCTACTCACCAATATGGTCACACGAGCCACGTACGAGCCAGGCAAGGAGGAAGTTGCCAGAGGTATCCCCTTGCCACATCATGTCCAACTGCCCCGATATTCTCGGCCGAAAATTAGGCAACGGGTGCAACCTACCAGAAAGCGGGAATCCGATTCTGGCATCTCATTATGCCCATGCTCATCCGATAAAGTATGAAACGATACCCGGCAACAAAGACGCGGGATGTAGTTCTGATCGAGCATATATAGTCTTTCTCCTTCAATTCTCTGCATGCAGTTCTGGTCTGATGCTCGGGTGAGATATTAATTGGTAGTGCATGTATATGATAAGGATAGAAATCTTTATCATAAATAAGGATTCGATTACCTAAGTGAAGGAATTTGTTTATGATTAGATGAGGGTTTGATTAAAATTAGAGCTTTGTACACAATCTTATCAAGAAACAAGAGCACAATGTAGCCTTTATATTTTGAATTGATTTTATTTTTTCCGCTTTGGTATGTTATTTCTATTTCATTATGGTTTTTTTCATGGTATCATTACCCTTATGCATGTTTAATAGCTGGCTGATATAATAAATAACGCTCAACACATACAATATTTAATTAAAATTAAAGTGAATGAAGGAATCAAAATTTGAATTGACTTTTTAAAGTCCACAGATATATATTTGTTTTTTTTTTTGCGGATGTTTAGTTCTACCCGGTCTTTACTCAAGGCTAGCTGGAAATGAGCTTAATCAACTTACAAAAAAAAAAAATCAACTGTTAGTCATTTCAGAGATTAGATTGGTCAAAGCATGCGATCAAACCATAACTTTATTTTATAAAATATAAATAATATCTAAATCCTTTCTATGTCGCCATGTCGGCCTTCTAAAATAAAAAGTTTCTTGTGTCACCTCTGATATACCAAAAACCCATTGCCATTGGCGAGAGTATGTATGAGAGAGTACGTATAAAACATATTTGTGTAAATAAATTTTAAATTGTCCCGTTACTTCTTATATAAGCTCTTTTAGAGTATTAGTAGTAGCTTCTTTAAAATTCATTCTCTTTTCTAAATGTAAGAAAAACTCTTAAAAAATCATGTAACAGCTTCCATTGTTATTTTCTAAATAAATAAATAAAAAATATCAAATGAACCAAAAGTTGTACCCTAGATTTAGGAAAGCAAAAGTGGTCTCATTCCATTATTTTAAAAAAAAATTCTCTTTGTTCTCTACTTCCTTTAATATTTGTTTGAAATAATATTTAAATAATTTATCTTTTATCTATCTTTCTGTTAATATTTAATTTAAAAAATATTTAAATGATATAAGAAAAATATAAGGAAAACATTTGTATGCTTTCACATGGAGTAAACAAAAAAAATGGGTCAGAAAATATATACATTTAGTTTTAATTAACACTTGACTAGTAATTGCAAATCTCTATGTAAAATGAGATCATGATACATGCTGCAAAGATTAAGATTAGGCCTTCTGATCTATACTTAACCACACTAAGCCATTTCAAGCTCCACTGCTTCAGTGTGTTACTCTTTCTTAAGCAATGCCCTTTAACCATTTGAATATATATTAACTTGTTCCTCTTCTATGAAGCTGCGGATGAAATAACAATGTTGATTCAGTGCAATTCGATTTCAGCACTATCAGAGCTGTCACAGACAACTTTTCTGACGCAAACAAACTTGGGAAAGGTGGATTTGGGATTGTTTACTAGGTAGGAAACATTATGATAAGAAAAGAGTCATCAATTGTCTGTCAAAATTTATTAAACCAATATATTTAATTCTTTGAAGTTTACTTCCAATGTTTTACTTATGTTTTGTTAATCTCACATGTATTCAGGGTAGCCTTTCCAGCGGACAAGAGATAAGTTGTGAAAATGTTTTGTTAATCTCACATGTATTCAGGGTAGCTTTTCTAACGGACAAGAGATAGCTGTGAAAAGACTATCAAGAAACTCTGGACAAGGAGATGTGGAATTTAAGAATGAGGTCCTACTAGTGGCCAAGCTCCAACACTGGAATTTAGTTAGGTTGCTTGGATTCTGCTTGGAAGGGAATGAAAGACTACTTATTTATGAGTTTGTGCCTAACACAAGCCTTGATCACTATATATTTGGTACCACTCAATTTCTACTCCTACATTATGGTCAAAATACTTTCATTTGGGTACCAAAACAGAGCAAATTTTAATCGTTTGGCTAAAAGATATGCTTTCATGAATATGCAGATCTAATAAAGCGTGTAGACTTGGATTGGGAAAGGCGGTCCAAAATTATAAGTGGCATTGCTCGAGGGCTTTAATACTTTCATGAGGATTCCTGACTTCGAATTATTCATCGTGACCTCAAAATTGGCAACATTTTATTAGATTAAAAAAAAATGAATCCTAAAATTTTAGATTTTGGCATGACAAGATTATTCGTATTAGATCAAACCGAAGGCAACACAAATTGAATTGTTGGGACCTAGTAAGTATCAAAACAAGTTATAGCTAATGACTACAACTATACATGCTTGACTAATTGATGTAAATAGGTAGTTTGCATCAAATTAATAGGCCAAGATAGCCATAGAAAAGATTGAAATTAAATGATTTTAACATAGTCATTAGATACCATTCAAATGAAGCAAAGTTTATTGATTTTGATATGCGGTGGATATATGGCATCAAAATATGTAATGTTTGGACAATTCTTGACAAGTTAAATGTCGTCGGCTTTGGTATCGTAATTTTGGAGATTGTAAGTGGTCAAAAAATTACAAGTTTTTGCGATGCAGAGAATATAGAGTACGTTCTTAGTTACGTATGTATATGAATTGGTACTTTCTCGACTTTTATTAAAAATAGAAGTTGAAAATTAATTATACAGCCTTTTGTTTAACATGGATGTGGCGCATTGATATATTTATGCAGGCATGTAGAAATTGGAGGGAGGGGATAGCTTCGAATATCGTAGATCCTACGTTAATGAACAGCGGTCCAATAATTGAAATCATGAGATGCATTCACATCGGCCTATTATGTGTTCAACAAAATATTGCTGACAGACCAGACATGGCTTTAGTTGTTCTCATGCTTAATAGCAATTATGTGGCTCTCCCTATACCTGCACAACCTGCAAGCTTTATGCAGAGCAATTTTCAGTCGGCTACGTCACTGCAACTGGACATCGATTGCGAGGGAATTAATTACGGGGTTTCAATTAGCGGGTTATGTCCTAGATGGTGGTTTTGTGGAATCGAGCTGTAATAAGCATGTCAATTTATAAATTTACTTGCCATGATTCATGTGGATCCAAGATCAAAGGAACCGCACGTGATGATGTGCTTATCAAGGGACAAAAATTAGGATGCTTCGCGAGGAACCCTTTGGACATAGAGTGCCTGACAGGTTTTCAGCCCCCACACCAGCGGAACCCACGTCAAATGACAACGACATCAAGAAGTTGAAAAAAGAAAAAAAAATGCTTGTGCATCTTTTAGAGGTTTTTTAGAGATCCTTCTAAATGTTTTTGATTTTTTAATCAAATTGGGGCCCACCTTTCAAAGGTGGGCCCAATTGATTAAAAAATCAAAACAATTTTGAGAGAACCCTTAGAAAGATCTAAAGGTGTTTAACAACCTCAAAAAGAAATAGTGATTTCACTCGCCCTAAGTTTTGCTCTATGAAGAATCAGTTGGTCGCACACGGAATCCTAGTCGAGAGATCCTGCAAGGAAGGAGAAGAAGAAGGGGCTATTAGGCTCAAGTTGGCATAGGTCAGAATCTTACGAGACCCTTTTTTTGGTTTCTTGTACGCCTTCTGGTCTAGACGTTGATTCAGTGAAAACACAAAAAGTAAAATGTAAAGAAATTCAATATGTACCTCTTCCAGAAATATTATATACATATACATTATATATATATCTATTTGCCAATCGCCTTAGGAGTGGTTCCACGGCAAAATATTGAACTTTACTGTCTTTCAGGCCTCGAGAATTTTCACATCGTGCATTCGGTGGCTTGGATATTGAACTTTAACCGATAAAGTCCATCATTCCTTTACTATGCAAAATGATTACTGCAATTAATGATAAATCTTCAAGTCGTACGTACTACAGAGAGACCAACGAAATGTGTTGTTCAGACTAGTGTTCTTTTTCTGTTCAATTCTCTACATAACTTGTTACTCTCACTTTGCCATGCAAGACCCTTACTCTGCTATGAAATGTAACTACACCGTAAAGTACCTACAGGGCAAACCTCAACAGCTCCGTGGCCTCGCATGTCAGTCCAACACAGATCAAAGCGATTACGGGTTTTACACTTTTGTCGCGCCGGAGAAAACTCAGCTGACAAAGTAAACGTGATTGCACTTTGCAGAGGAGACAGTTTTTCCGGACGAATGCCGTAGTTGTGTCAGTGCGTCGAGTAACAATCTCTTACAGTATTGCCCCAACCAGAAGGAGGCAATCATATGGTACACAACATGTATGCTGCGATATTCGAAACAAACCCATTTTTTGTGTTATGGAAGATTACCTTTACTTGCCTATTACAACATACAGAGCGTGTCAGACGTTGAAGGGTTCAACCAGGTGCTAAGACCCCTGTTAGATAGGCTAAGAAACCGCGCTGCATCAGGAAATTCTACTCGCAAGTTTGCTGCGGGAAGCGCAGCTGCCCCGGACTCCCATACAATACGTGCACTTTTAATGTGCACTCCTGATTTAGACGAGCTGGAATGCAACAACTGCCTGAGGCGAGCTGCGGAATATATTTCACAATGTTGTAATGGAAAGCAGGGAGGGAGATATATAGCACCCAGCTGTGATTTAAGGTACGAAATATACAGTTTCTATGACTCTGCAGCTGAGGCAGCACCGCCATCCCCACTGCCATCGCCACCACCACCCCTCCCATCAGTACCACCGCTTCCACCTACAGAAGGTATAGTACTGATGCTTCACGCCTTTCAAGTTATCCTATTTGTTTACTAACGTGCCAATATATCAGTTCTATATGCACCTGCTTTTACCAATATCAATGACGTGTGATATATCTTGGATAGTAAAATAGGTAGATTCTTTTGTTCTGTTTTGAAAAAACGTCACAAGATTATGAATCTTTTATGTTCACGAGGTGTTTGATCATATGTCATAAAGTAAGAAATGCACATTTTAAAGAACCATTAGTTCACCTTTCTCCATAAGAGCCAGAATCATAAATTAATTTCGAGGCTAAGTTATAATATTGCCATTTGATTGACTCATGCCGCCCCGTTTTACATACACAAATTGTTGGATTTCAAAACTTCTAATTATGATAACTTTTTTTCTCCGTATCCATTGGAAGAATGTTCTAATAAAGCAGAGTTTTGGTGTTTGCAGGAAAGGAAAGTAACTCATTTCAAACTGCAGTCATCATAGCTGTGCCTACTGTTGCTTCTGTTTTACTAATCATTTGTATCTACATCTTCTATTTAAGAGTGAGCAGGCCAAGGGAGAGAGAAGAAAGTAAGTTAAAAATTAGTTTATCTTTCCTTGTGGCTAACGATATCATTTCTAAGTAATTTGGTAACTAATTATAAAGATATGAGTTTTCTGTTAGAATATGACATAATTTGGGATTAAGTAGACATTAAATGAGTTTTTCTAGAGATTAAGGTAACTAATTGTAAAGATATGAGTTTTATGTGTGACTTCTAAAACAAAACGAACAATATTACATTAGAAGACAATATCTGTTGCATTTGGAGTTTAGAAGAATGGATTTCAAAAGTTAGTTCTGTCGAGCCCCTTGTTGATGTACATTGTATGCACAGAATAGCAATAGCATTACTCTTCTTCCAACGATGCACGAATCTAATTCAAATGTATTGACTTGCTCCTATGAAGCAGTAGTGGATGAAATCAATAGTACTGAATCATTGCAATTCGACTTTAGCACGATTAAAGTTGCTACGGACAACTTTTCCGCTGCAAATAAGCTTGGAGAAGGTGGATTTGGTGTTGTTTTCAAGGTGATGTGAGATTATCCAGTGAAAAGCGTATCATCTTTAATATGATGTTATATCTAAACTTATGAATTCATGAGGGTTACATATGCTCTATAATGAGATATTTGAATTTTTCAGGGTAGATTTCCAAATGGACAAGAAATAGTTGTAAAAAGGTTATATAGGGAATCCGGACAAGGAAATCAAGAATTTAAGAATGAAGTCCTATTAGTGGCTACGCTTCATCACCGAAATCTGGTCAACCTCTTGGTATTTTGCTTGGAAGGAAATGAGAGGCTTTTAATCTATGAGTTTGTACCTAATGCAAGCCTTGATCACTTCATATTTGGTATGGTTGCACATCTACTTAAATATTAGATTTTATTCATAATAATTTCTTTTTAATTGAATTATCTAGTCTTCAACATATATTTTCTTAATAAAATAACATGCTTGCGTGAATATGTAGATCGAATCAAGCGTGCTCAGTTGAATTGGGATAAGCGCTACAAAATTATAGAGGGAATTGCTCGAGGACTTCTTTACCTTCATGAAGATTCTCAACTTCGTATTATTCATTGAGATCTCAAAGCTAGCAATATTCTCTTAGATGAAGATATGAATCCTAAGATTTCAGATTTTGGCATAGCAAGATTGCTAGATCAAAGTCAAGGCAATACAAAGAAAATTATTGGGACTTAGTAAGTATCTTAACATAGGCTAGAGGTAATAACCAAAATACACTACACTTTTATCTCTCCTTCCTGATATAGCACTATCAAGCAGCCCTTAGATCAGCCATTTGTTAGATGAAACAAAAAAAAAAAAATCAAAGACTGATTGATAGTGTAACATCAAAAAAGTGGGATAAAAGTATAGTCTATAGCAATACTAATAAAGTACTATTACGAGTGATTTGTGTCATAGAAACATTATGGAAAAGTCTTCAACAATACTTTTAGCCATGCCATAAATAAGATGAAAATTCATTGAATTTTCAACATATGAAAAAGCTATGTTAGAATTCAAATTAGACTAATATTATTGATGTTCACATGCAGTGGATACATGGCTCCGGAGTATGTAATGCGTGGGTCCTTTTCAGTAAAGTCTGATGTCTTTAGTTTCGGTGTTTTAGTTTTGGAAATAATAAGTGGGCAAAAAAGTAGTTCTTTTGCTGAAGGAGAAAATGTTGAAGTCCTTCTAAGCAACGTAAGTGTAATTATCTTTGCCTATGTTTATTTTCGAGTTCAAATTGTGACTAGTGGTTTAGATGATATTGCCAAAGTAAAAAGAGTAGTTTCTCCTATATTATATCTAGCCATTTAAATTATCTTGTAGGCATGGAAAAATTGGATGGAGGGGACAATTTCAAATATTGTAGATCGCACATTGAGGGCCAATTCAACAATTCAAATAATGAGATGCATCCACATTGGTTTACTATGCGTTCAAGAAAATGTTGCTAAGAGACCAACAATGGCTTCAGTCATTCTCATGCTTAGTCGCTATTCCATCACTCTATCGGTACCAACAAAACCTCCATTTCTCATGTACAGCATCACTAGACCAAATATGTTATCCCAATCGCAAAATAGCTTAGAGGCGACAGAGTCAGATTCATGTGTCCAAGCCTCAGTAAATGAGGCTTCAATTACTGAGCTATATCCTCGCTAGCTTTTGAGGGAAGAAATGTTTTACGATTTCTGTCCTTATCATAAACTAGCACGACATGTATATCTTGAAATAAACATAATCCTTTCGTTTACATATTGTCAACGCATATAAACTGTCACTGTGAGCTATCGCTACAAAAAGTAGACAACAAATTGTCACAGTGAGATATAGTTACAAAAAACAGCTAGTACATCAAACAACATGCCAATTAACCAATCTAACCATCCAATTTCACAAATCATGACCGACAAAAAAGTGCCAACAATCAGCAATTCGCAAAAGCTATTTTTTTTTTTAATTTTTTCTTTTACAAAAAAAGAAAAAGAAAAGAAAAAAAGTGTTTGAAAAGTTTATTTATGTTTGTTTGTTTGTTTTAATTTTTTTGAGGGGGTTGGAAGAAATTTGCTCCAACCTCCTCAAAAAAATAACAAAAATTATGAAAAAAAATCTAAATTTTTTTTTTTTAATCCACTTATGAAAATACAAGAAAGAACAAAACAAAAATAAATAAATCATATATACAGAGAATTTTAACCC
>FXXK01001054.1:43531-54863 GCA_900184695.1 Betula pendula
CTAATTGAATGGGGAAAAAAGGGATTACAGGGGAGGATCTTTACAATTCTTATCCGAATGGACGAGAGAATGGGAGATCCAGTGGGAATGCTTCCAAAAACAAGATTGGAAGCGGCCCATTTAGCTAACGCGTGTGCTTTAAAATTAGCAGATCTAGACACTTTAGAAGCATTCCAGCTTCGAAAGTTAGAAAGGCCTAAGCTAATATCAGAAATACAATTAGCAATAGTCCAAGAGGAAAACAAAACAGGGCTATTCACAGCAAGAATAACCAATAAGGTGTCACCCTCGAGATGGAAATGACTTCCACCAGAAGATAGGGCTAATTGGGTAGCCAAAAGAGCTGCGGAGGCTTCGCCAGAAAGAGCATCAGTTGAGAACAATTTTTTTGTAGCAGCAAGGATAATGTTGCCCAAATCGTCGCTAATAACAGCTGCGGCTACGGCAAAAGACCCCTGGACAGCAACTTCAAAATTACCTTTAATGTGCCCCACCGGAGGAGGAGACCAGAGAGAGAATAAAGGCTGCATCACGCCAAGCTGCACAATGGGATTCCAGAGAAGAGAAGATCTGGCGAATGGCTGATGAAGGAGTGGGCTGAATATTATCATGCACTAACTTGTTCCTGGCCATCCAGATGAAATCCAAAGTGAGGGCAGCAAAAAGCTGAAATTTCCTAATCTCAGAGATAGAAATTCCCAAATTCTCTTTAGGGTGGATAATGGCTAGAATCCACTCCGAAATTGGCTTAGAAGAGAAGACTGAGATGAGAATGGGCCAGGGGGAGCTCCTCCAAAGGATGCGAGCAAGGTCACATTCCAAGAAAATATGGGAGAGGGTTTCTGGAGGTCCTTTGCAAAAAGGGCAGACCCAAGCATCAACCTCTGCAGAAGACACAAAACGCCCAATATTTGCACGGGAGGGCAGGATATCCCAAACAATCTTCCACAGTAAGTGTTTAAGGCGAGCTTGGAGTTTAAGCCCCCAAAGACGGAGCCAAGAAGAAACGGAGATGGGAGAATCACGGCCACCAACAGAGAAAGAGAGGTCGTAGGCTGATTTAACCGAAAAATTACCTGAAAGAGAGGCCACCCAAGACCATCTATCAAAAGCAAAATTCTGAGGAAGATGGATGCTGATGATACTTTGAACCGTGGAGGGATCAAATAAATCCCTTAAAAGTTGTTGGTTCAGAACGTGAACCCGGAGAGATAAGGTCAGCCACTGAAAATTCAGGGAGAGAGACCAGATTGGAATTGGGTCTGGCCTTGAAGTCAGGCATAAGCGGCAGCCAAGGGGACTTCCACACGTCCACGTTCAAACCACAACCTATGGAAATGCAGGCTCCATTTTTTACTACTGCTCTGTTCTTTTGAAGTCCCTTCCAAAGCCATGAAGAAGAAGGGGTGGGGGGAGCATCAAGAAAGGATGAGCCATTCCTGAGGTACTTACCCCGTAAACAGTCCACCCAAAGAAGAGGCTGATTGGTGGTCATCATCCAGCTAAGCTTTGCAAGCAGGGAGGAATTATGAGATTCCATGGATCGGATGCCGAGACCACCCAATGCTTTTGGCTTACAGATGTTGCTCCAGGAGAGAAGAGATAGGCAGTGTTTCTTCTCTTAAGGATAGCCCCACCAAAATTTCCTGAAAGCAGCATTAATCTCCGAATAGAGAGATTTGGGCAGGAGGAATAGGGACATCAAATATGAGGGAATGGCGTTGGCCACTGATTTTAAAAGAGTGGTTCTGGCTGCCTGTGATAGCAATTTGGAGCGCCAACCAGAAATTTTGACCATGATTCTATCTTTAATAACCAAGAAAGAACTCTTCTTATGCTTATCCAAAAGAAGAGGAATACCCAGGTATTGAGCTTTGGCTGGTAGAGGCGGTAAATGGAGAGTGGCATCGATAGAAGATTTGATAGCAGGCCTAGTGTTGTTGCTGAAAAAAATAGCAGATTTTGCTACATTTATGTGCTGACCGGACCAAGCTAAATAGGAGGATAGACATCGTAGGATGGTCTCGGCTTCTTGATTGTTTGCCCTAGAGAAAATCATGACATCGTCCGCAAACAACAAGTGATTAATGGGAGGGCATAGCCGAGACATTTTGATTCCGTGGAATAAACCCTTCTGTTCTTCCCTCATAAGAAGTCTAGAGAGAATCTCTGAACCCAAAATGAAGAGGAAAGGGGAAAGAGGGTCGCCTTGCCTGAGCCCACGAGAAGGGAAACACTTGCCGAAAGGAGCTCCATCCAAAAGAATTGAAAAGAAAGTCGTGGTAATGCACTGACTAATCCACTGAATCCATTTCGGGTGAAACCCTAACAGCTTGAGAATGTTTAGCAAAAAACTCCACTCCATGGAATCAAATGCTTTTTCCATATCCAACTTCAAAGCCATTAAGCCCCCATTTCCTTTCTTCTGTTTCATAGAGTGGAAAATTTTATGAGCGAGAACAATGTTGTCATGAATGGACCGGCCCTTGAGAAAAGCTGATTGAGTGGGAGATATGATCTTCTGTAGCAAAGGCTTCAAACGGTTGGAGAGGATTTTTGAGATAATTTTATAGTTGAAGTTGATGAGGCTAATGGGACGGAAGTGGTGGACAGCAGAGGGGTTATCCTTCTTGGGGATGAGGGCAATGTTGGTGTGGTTGAATTCTTTTAGAAGGAAACCACCCTTGAAAAAGGATTGCACCGAAGAGATGACACTGCTCTTCACAATGGGCCAATAGGATTTATAGAACAAACCGGTCATACCGTCTAGGCCAGGAGCTTTATTGGGTCTGAGCTCAGAAATGGCTAAGAAGATTTCCATTTCATCAGGAATCAAACACAAAGATAAATTTTCCTTCACTGAAATAATGGGCTCAATCAAGTCTGAAAAGTCAGAATTAAAGCTGGGATTTGTAGAATTAAATAAGGAGCTGAAGTGAGAAACCAAGTGGGAACCAATGTTATCACGGCCAACAATAGGTGAACCATCCAGATTTTTAAGACAAGAGATGGAATTGTACCTCCTATGGCAGGCTGTTGATGCATGGAAAAACTTTGTGTTAAGATCAGTGCAGGTGAGCCATAACTCTCTAGACTTCTGCTTCCAAAGGATTTCTTCACGAAGAAGGTGTTCTTGCAATGAACTTTGGAGAATAGATTCCTTGGCCGCATTAGAGGGAGAATGAGGGCTGGATTGAATAGTATTGATATCTTCCATAAGAGACTTAATCTTGGTCTGGATCCGCCCAAAGTGATGAGTATTCCAGAATTTGAGAGCTCCCTTAGTCTTCTTCCATTTTCTGCTTAAAGAGAAAGCTGGAGAACCTTCCACTTCGAAAAGCCAAGCATCTGCAACCACTGAGTGACTAGACTTGTCACGGACCCAAAAAGCTTCAAATCTGAAGGGTTTAGGAAGGTTTCTGTAGGTGCCCGAAGTAGAGAGAAGAAGCGGGCAGTGATCAGAACGGTTGGTAGGGAAATGGTTGATCAGAGAGTTGGGAAAGAGGTGAACCCAACTCTGATTAGCCAGACCCCTGTCAAGCCTTTCTCTGATATTATCTCGACCCAACCTATGATTGCTCCAAGTGTATTTGTTGCCCATAAAGCCAAGGTCAATCAAGGCGTTCGAATGAACAAAATCAGCAAAGTCGTTGTGGGAAGAGGAACCGAAATCCTTCCCTCCACATTTTTCTGAGGTAGACAAAACAGAGTTGAAGTCTCCAAGAAGCAGCCAGGCTCCGCCAAAAGAGCTGCCCATATTGAACAGATGAGACCAAAAATCAAAACGCTTCTGCACCGTGTGAGGAGCATACACACAGGAGAGAAGCCACGGAGTAGAGAGAGGCTCCGAGTAAACTATGCAGGAAATGCAGTTCTTGTCCAAGCGAGTAGGTTCAACATCTACACCTTGTTTCCAAGACAAAAAGAGGCCCCCACTTAGACCAGTAGGGGGAACTTCCAACCAAAAAGAGAATCCCAAACCAAGAAGAGGAGGAAGAAAGCGAGAGGAGGAGACTTTTGTTTCAGAGAGAAAGAGGAGGTCAAGACGATGTTGCCTGATGAGAGCCCGCAAAGCACGAATTGTCGGGCCACGGGCTAAGCCCCGACAATTCCAAGCCAAGATTTCATGATGGGGGGGGGGGGGGGGTAGAGCTGATCTGCCACCCTAATTTGAGTGGAGATAAAAGAGTCCTTATCGCCAGAAAGGGGTAAAGAAAATAATCCATCTTGTTTAAGCTTTTGGGAGAATGATTGTCAAGGAAGGATTTGGAATAGGGTCTTTGGAGTAGGGATGGAAGCGTTTTTTGACTGGGTAACGAGTTTTGGAGGGATGGGAAGTTTTGGCGGGATCAAAGGGAAAGGGACGAGAGAGGGAGGATCAGAAGTTTTGGATGGTTGGCACGTGTGGTCAAAGTTCAGCTTAGGGAAGGAGGTATGATGAGAGGAAGGTTTGATTACGGGATCCAACGAAGCAGTGGGAGTCTTGTTAGAAGTACAAGTGGGTCCCTTGGGAGTGGAGGAATTGGATTCCAAAGGTGGCAGGATATCCGGGAGTTGAGCTAGGAGGGATTTTTGGCTCTCGGGTTGGGTGAGCATTAAAGAGGAGTTATGGGTTGTGAGCTGAAAGTTGACAACAGATGACTTTCCAATAAATGCAGCCGAAGGAATATCTCTGCATAAGGAGATCGAATTAGTAAGGATGGGATGGAGGGATATATCTGGGATTGTGAGATAGGATTGGATTGATTTGGGTTTAGGCGGGAAAGAGGGTTGAGTTGAGTTGGTGGAACTAGGGTGAGTTGACTCAGAAGGGGAGGAAAACAGATGGGGAAGAACGGTGTTGATATTAGAAGAGGAAGATTTAGGCGAGATAAGTTGCACAATGCGATTGGTGAAAGGAGAACTGGCTTTGAGCACCGCCCCATATCTGCCATGATCTATAGGTTTGGGAATAACAGAGCAGGTAAAAGACATATGACCTAACCTGCCACAGACGTAGCAGTAATCAGAAAGTCTTTCGTATTTGTATTGAACCCAGATGGAAGGTTTGGATGCACAGTGGTGAGTAAAACCCGGTGATAAAGGATTTAGAAGATTGATGCTAACTCGGATTCTGAGAAAACTCTTACGAGAGGGCTTGGAGTTGTCAGCATTATCAATGGAGATAAGATCACCTAAGCTTGAACCAATGGCTTTTGCAGAGGCGATAGTTAGCATGTCTAGAGGTAGGCCATGAACTTGAATCCAATATTCCCCTTTATTGAAGTCGAAGTCTTCAATGGCAGCATCCGTAGCCCAGTATTTGAGAAATAATGGAGATCCTTTGATATTCCAAGGAGATGAATCCAAGACATGATGAAGGTCATCCATATCTTCAAAAGTGAAAACCAGCAAGTCGTCATCTCTGTCTTCGAAGGTGAGAGATTTGAGAAACTTCCAAGATAGCAGAAGGTTGGATTTAATGTTGGATCTAGAGATCGGCTGGAGGGAAAAAACCTTTCCAACCAAGGATAGTGAAGGTTGCATCGTGGAGGTATTGATGGCCGCAGGGACAGCTAGCAAGGGGGAAGTATCATTCAAACCAAGTGCGTTTGTGTGGGTAATAAGGTCTTCAATCTCTGGAGAAGTATTAGCCATGTTGTTTGCAAAGGAGGAAAGAAGAGAGGAAGAGGATGGAAACCAGGGAGTGGTGAACAGAGTTCGGAGAGGCTCTACAAGAGAGAGGTGCAGTGTCAACCTTGGTTTAATCTAACAAAAAAAAGAAAAAAAAGATCCCACCATGGGTAAAACGCGATCATCCTTCACCTCAGCGTCTTTAAACTCAGTCCAAACATTTGTCTTAAAATTTTGGCATTTTCTCAAGCGGTGGTGCTACCACCAATAGAAAGCCATTCAACATCAAAATGTTGGTATGATCAAAGAGTGAAGCAAAACCTGGGCAGCCCATGTGCTACTGTGCACCGTCTGAAGATTGCCTTTATTATGGATAATTTCGGTAAAAGGTTTTATGGATGTGTCAATTATGATGTAAATTTGTTATTCTTTCTAAATTAGTGTTGAAACAATTAATTTTATAATTTTACGCCGCGCCATTTTTAGATTAAGGTTTTATTGACGTGTCAATTATGATGTAAGAATTTGTTTAATCTTTCTAAATTATTGTGTTGAAACAATTAATTTGATAATCTTACACCATTTTTACGCTGGTACGTAGTATGGGTCTTTGTACCGTAAATATATGGGTTAGTTTGAATGCATCAATTTTTGATAGTTGGAGTTGTAACTTTGTGCAATAAGAGGGTTGCACCATTTTTTTTTCCTGGCATATATAGGAGAATTAATCATTGTATTCGGTGAACACTACGATTTTGCACTATTTAAAAATGTTATTTGGACTTCTTAATTTGTAGATCTATAAAAAAAAAAAAAATGATTTGGAGTACTAATCGGTGGTAATTATATTCATATATAATTGATGATGGTTTACCCTTGTTGTCACTAATGTTATTAATTTGAATAGGTTGATTTCCCTTGTAGCCTTTTTTCCCCATTCAATTAGAAAGAAAAAAAAAAAAAAATTAAAGAATAGGTTGATTAGTCCTATGAATTTTTCACGTGGAAAGTCCTCTAATGTGTGAGCGAGCATATGATAAGAGTATTGAAGCAGTTGCAAGAGAAGCTGAATATCGATGTTGTAAGGTGGGAAACATTGATGGATATATAAAGAAGTTACAAAGATAAAGGCTAAGATGGAGATTGAAGCAGCCCGGTACGAGATGCAAGTCAAACCGATGAAGACACATCGTTGATTATTGGCTTGTTCATGACTATTTTTTGTAACTTTTTTTAGATGTGTTTGCTGCAACTGCCAGTAAGGGTGACAATTCGAGTTGGTATCGAGTTATGGGTATAAAACTATATAGGTTAACCCAAACTTGACCCATTTAATTAAATAGCAAACTCTTCAATTTTAACCCTCAAATTTTGTATTGGGTTCGTGACGGGTTCGCGGTCATGTCAAAAATTGCTTGCCATTCATTATGTCACATGTCGGATTCAGGTCGTATAAAAACATATGTATAAGACTATATAGGTCAACCATAACCTAACCAATTTAATTAAACAGTCAAACCCCCTTTAATCCTAACTATCTAATTTTGTATTGGGTTTGTGTCGAATTCATAGATCATATCAAGAATTTCTTATCATTATGTCGCGTGTTGGGTTTAGGTCATGTAAAAGTATATGTGCAAAACTATATAGNGTTAATCATAACCCTTTAATTTTGTGTTTGGTTCATATTTATTTACGAGTTATGTAAAAAATTGTCAACCCTAACTACAAGTTGTAATGGTGAAAGGTAATGCCAATTTGGCCTATAAAAGGCTATAATGAAAATGTTGTACGGACTATTGTACACCGTTTTTAGCTTAATGTGTCTATCTGACTTATTATGGGTTAATTACTCATGTCTTCTGTCGTTACCATAAACTAGCAACGCATGTACATCTTGAAATAAACATAATCCTTTCATTAACATATTGTCAACACATATAAATTGTCACATACAAACTGTCACTGTGAGCTATAGATACAAAAAGTAGACAAACAAATTGTCACAGTGAGACATATCAAACAACATGCCAACCAATCTAACCATCCAATTTCACAAATCGTGACCAACAAAAAAGGGCCAACAATTGGACTTATCCCATAAATAACAACCAACAATCAGCAATTTTGCAAAATTAAAAATTAGACCTTCGAGTGGTCGTTGCAATTCCAGTCTTCAATCTCGAAGTNCCTCCTGTGACATCAGCAGCAGTAGATGGCACAGTGGTTTTTACCTTTCTGTGCAGCATCAATTGGTTTTTAACAACATAAATGGTTTATAGCTAGATATGTTTCTAGATGTCACATTCCCCGCCCTTAACATTCATTGTAGCTGAAAACAGGCAAATCACCCTTACCTGTTTTCTCTCTTTGCAAGTCTGTTGACTGGACTACTTGCGCGTCAACAAGACTCAAAAGTTTCTAATTCAACAAACACTAGTCAAACGCTCTCGTTTTCCATTTCCAGACTAAAGTTTTTGAGACTCGGAATTTTCAACGTCGTGCACTTCGGTGCTTGGAATATTGAACTTTAACCGATAAAGTCCATCATTCCTTTACTATATAAATGGCCGGAATGATAATACAGGTTCCCAGATTAAAATCTTCCCAACTTACGTACTACAGAAAGGAACAACGACGATGTGTTGTTCAAGACTAGTTTTCTTTTTCTGCTTCATTCTCTTATTATATCCTCTTACTCTCACATTTGCCAAAGACCCTTACGTCTGCTCTAAAAGTGGTAACTACACCAGTAACAGTACCTACAGGGCAAACCTCAAAAGCCTCCTGGCCTCCATGTCTTCCAACACCGAAATTGATTACGGATTTTACAATTTCTCCGCCGGAGAATACCCAGACAAAGTAAACGCGATTGCGCTTTGTAGAGGAGACATCTCTACGGACGAATGCCGTAGTTGTGTCAATGCGTCGAGTCACGATCTCTTACAGTATTGTCCCAACCAGAAGGAGGCAATCATATGGCACACAACATGTATGGTGCGATATTCGAACAAACTCATTTTTGGTGTCATGAAAGATTACCCTTTATTTGCCTATTACAACATACAGAACGTGTCAGACGTTGAAGGGTTCAACCAGGTACTAAGACCCCTGTTAGATAGGCTTAGAAACCGCGCCGCATCAAGAAGCTCTACTCGCAAATTTGCTGTGGGAAGCGCGGCTGCCCCTGACTTCCAAACAATATATGCACTTTTAATGTGCACTCCTGATTTGGACGAGCTGGAATGCAACAACTGCCTGGGGCGGGCTGCGGAATTTATTCCAAAATGTTGTAATGGAAAGCAGGGAGGGAGATTTATAGCACCCAGTTGTGAAATAAGGTACGATGTATACAGTTTCTATGACCCTGCAGCTGAGGCACCACCGACTTCCCCACTGCCATCTCCACCACCTTCCCTCCCATCAGTACCACCGCTTCCACCTACAGAAGGTATAGTACTGATGCTTCACGCCTTTCAAGTTATCCTATTTGTTTACTAACATGCCAATAAATCAGTTCTATATGCCCCCTGCTTTTACCAATATCAATGACATGTGATATATCTTGGATAGTAAAATAGGTAGATTCTTCTTTCTTTTCTTTTCTTTTTTTCTTTTTTGCAGGGTTACTATTTTCTTAGGGAAACCTTATAATAATAAGGAGTTGGATCAAATGTTTCAAAAAATTCACAAGATTATGAATCTCTTATGCTCACTTAGGTGTTTGATCAAAGTTGTCATAAGAACAGTCTCTCCGAACAGTATAACTGATTTTAATTTTGGTCACTTAGTTAAATCTTTTGTTTTGTTCTGCAGAACTAGATTTGAACTTGATACTGCTTTTCATTAAAAATTGGAGCAGTATATTCCCGCAAAACTGAAATTAGCTAAAACAAGTTTTCAAATTGAGTTTAGACAAACTGCAAATTAATTTCAACTAGTTCTAACTTAAGTCTAGAAAATCTAGACATAAAATAAAAACAAATTCAATTGATCAGATTTACGTTATATCATAACAAAATAAGCTATTTGGTTTACCATGCCAGACATAAAGTAAGAAATGGACATTTTAAAGAACCATTAGTTGTCCTTTCTTCATAAGAGCCAGTAACATAAATAAATTTCAAGGCTAAATTATAATCTTGCCATTCTGTTGACTTATAGGCAAAACTTGAGCCAATGTCTTCTTCAAGATTGCTTTTTGATAGGGTTCGGTTGTTGTGGATAATGAATTAGGGAAGAGTTGTAAATGAGGAATGGGATTTTATTAGATATCACTCGGGTTAGGGTAGGAGTTCACCAACATAGAAGCTGCTTGATAAAATAACTCAGTGATCGTCTACCCTTATGCCTGACTTCTTCCTATATAGATGCTACTGCTACTACTGATGATAATGAACTACTTGATAAGATGATAAAGGATAAGAGTTGATAAAAGATAATGATAAGAATGAATGCATAAAAGAGAATGGTAAGAATACTGCTCGATCTGCCCCTCCTTCCCATCACCACTCGATTACTTCTTGATAATGCTAATCCAGATATTTAGGATTAGGTCTCCTGCCTCTACGGTACTTGAGCTATCACTTTTCTTTCTTAATTCCTTTGGTTTCATACTCAATATTGAAGCAATTTACGAAGCTTGCTATACCATTTATGCTTATATGACAAGAGTAACTACACCACTAATGTCTCCTGTGATCCTCTGAACAAGCAAGTGCATGGGTATGCCCTCCAAATTGTTGACCGAGGTTTGAATCCCCTTACTGACTTAATTGTTGGGTGAAGGATAGCTCAAGTACTCGATGTTAATTTACCTGTGCATTAGCATAGTCTAATCATGTGCTTAACTGTACGTACGGAGTTTCTTCCCATTATTCAAAAAAAAAATACACCACTTATAGTAGTACCTGCGGGACAAAACACCAACGCCTCCTCTCTTCCCCGTCCTCTAACACCATAATTGCCAATGGCTTTTGCAATTTGACTTGGTAAAGGCGATGTTATGCCAGACGTTTGCTTTATATAGTTACCTCAATGACTCTAGATATCATTTTAGATAGTGCTTCCCATATGGGCCATATCACAGAAAGGCAATAAGATGGTATAGGATAATTGCATGTTACACTTCTCAAACCGCACTATTTAGCCTCATGTATGTGATTATCTATTAGTTTGATACAATACATTAAGATATCGGCTTAATCGGAAGTCTTAAGTCAAGTCAATGTGTTCGGATCTAATAATGTCATATAAACCATTCACTCTTGTCATTACATGTGTATATTCTAACATCCGCCTCCATTGCCACTGCTAACCCCACAATTTTCTCCTCCACCATCAACCAATTTACATAGAAAAGGCACCCATGCATGTTCTTATGCTCGTAACAAATTGTTGTGCGCACATGTCAACTACGATAAGTGGTTGTTATGAGTAATTGTGATCTTATATCTATACTGAAGTTTTTTTAAGGGTAATTTTGTTTTTTCTCTGTTCTAATTATGATAACTTTTTTCCCATAACCATTGGAAGAATGTTCTAATAAAAGCAGAGTTATGGTGTTTGCAGGAAAGGAAAGTAACTCATCTCAAATTGCAGTCATTATAGTTGTTCCTACTGTTGCGTTTGTTTTTCTAATAATTTGTATCTACATCTTCTATTTAAGAGTGAGGAAGCCAAGGGAGAACGATGAAAGTAAGTCAGAATTTGGTTTATC
>FXXK01001055.1:0-16093 GCA_900184695.1 Betula pendula
GGGTTTGTACAGTAATAAGCGAGTTTGTACAGTACCGATCTCGAGTTCGAGTCGAGTTTAATCGGGCGGATATCGGGTAGACTGTCGGAAAGACTGGCTCGTTTACAGCCCTAGTGGAGTGCTCTACCTTGGGTTACAAAATACGGTTTGTGTCAGAAAATTATGTTGAAAAAAAAAAAATCTTAAATGTTGTTTAGTAAATATTTTTTGTTTAATCCAATATTTCATTGTTTAAGAAATTTGTCTACTATCCTGATTCTCTCCATGTGATATTATTGTTTAATAAATACGATTTGAGAATTATGTTTATATTTAAATTTGAGTCATCAAATTATTTATGTTTATAAATAGAGCCGTGATTGTCTTCAGCCCAGGCTGAATGAACCAGTGGCGGAGCTAGGATTTTGGGTCAGGGGAGTCAAGAATTTTTTTTTAAAAAAAAAATTATGAATAAATTTTTTAAAAAAAAAAGTTAGAACAAAAATTAATTAAAAATATTAAAAAATATAACTAATGCAATAAGTAAATAATTCAGCAAAATTTATATAGGTTAAGCATCAGTTTGGGTTTGCGATTTAAAAATGTACGATTTTGAAAAACGTAAGTTTTAAAAATACAGTTAAACATTTGACAAAATCGTAATTTGACTTTTAAAATCGTGGTTTAACCTTTAAAATTGTGCATTTTTAAAAAATCACATCATAACCTGCGATTTGAAAACACAGACTTTCTATATTTTCAAATCGCAATTTTTTAAAAATGCAATTTTAAATAATCTATTTTCTGAGATTTGGTTTAAAATCACAGTTTTTACCTATAAAATCCAAAGCAAATGCACCGCATTGAATGAACATCGAATGGTTTCAATCATTACAAAGCTATAAGACGTTGGGTTGAATGTTGGAGACTGGAGTTTTGATTTTGATATGGTACTCAAGTGATTTGTATCTTATAAAGTTTTAAAAAAAAAAAACGTTTTAAATTTTTGTATGAAAAAGTTAAAAAAAAAAAAAAAAAAATATGAATTTTTTTATTGAATAATAATAAAAAATGTTTAAGTGATATAAAAAATGAAAAAAATTTATAAAAATGATTAATGAAATATAAAATGAGTGTTTTGATGTAATTTTTTTTTTTTTTTTTTTGATTTACAAAACTCTAACCCAAACCTTTGCCAAAGATACCCAAAAATTTTAACAAATTTTAGTTGTACAACCGTACAAATAATGCATAACCTTTTTTTGTTTTTTTTTTTTGCAAGTAATAATGCTTAACTTAGCCTAGGTAATGCTGAATTTTTATTGTCTCCACGTAAACTTTTAAGTTGTCGTGTCAAAGGTGTCAGTAATGCTTCTCTTTTTTCTTTTCTTTTTCTTTTTTTTCTTTCTTTTTTTTATTTTTTTTATTTTTTTTATCAGTCATGTAATTCTTAAGTTAGACGCAATTGGGTATGTTAAAACGCAGCGTTTGTAATAAGTTAGACGCAGCGTTTTGTTCAAAAACTAAAAGACTTGAAGCACTCGTCTTCTTCCTTGTGCTGCTGTGCTTTAATCCCTAAAGCTCTGAATCCGAAATAGTGATGAAACCAGGAGGTAGAAACAGTGATGAATCATGAAACCAAAGATGTCACAGACTCTAGTACTAAATGCCAGTCCTCCTAGAAAATGCTTTTCAATAAATCTGAGGGTGGGCAACCAGGGGCGGAGGGAAATTTCTACCGGGGGAATCTTTTTTTTTTGGGGTTGAGAGGGGGCAAATGCCCCCTCTCGACACCCCCCCTCCTTCAGCCTCTGGAATGAACAGTCATTCAGCCTAGGTTGCTTTCAGTATAAAATAAAAAAATTAAAAAATTTAATGGAGTGGGATCCACCAAAAGAAAAAAAAATGCCCAGGCTGAATGAACTATTCATTCATTCAGCCTGGACTGCTCTTTATCAATAGCGTTATAAATATTTATCTTTACTGTTTATAAGTTATATCTTTTTTTTTTTTTTTTTTTTAAGGAAATGGATGCATCTCATTAAAGTGTAAAAATCCAATTAGTTACAAGCACTCTATATAGATAATATCAAAAATATAAAGGAAAACTTTTGTCCCGTGAATCAACTCTTCTTTAAGTGTTAGAGTTTCCTTGACAATACGGTGAGCCACCCCATTCAAATGCCTTCGGACATAATAGACCTTTTAGGTGTGCATATCATTCAACTGACTTCAAACTTCTTCAATTAAATGGCCATAATTACTCAAATTGCTTGTTAAGAATTTCAAACCATTAACCAATTGAAAATCATCTCTTTCTAATTAACACCAGAAACCCATCTTCCTACTGAAAGTGTCCTTTAGTTTATAAAATCATTAATTATTGGATATAACATGCTCAATATTTGATATATACGTCAAATCTTCATCTAAAGTGCTTTTTGCTCTTTGTTCTTTGTTTATGTGAATTACTATATTATGTAAATTTGTCCATCATAGATTAATGTTTGTAAATATTGAATACATGTATTGCTTTTGATTCCTTTAGAAATAATTTCTAATAAGCGTGAAGTATTTTCATTCTTCTTAAAATTTTATTTTGTTTTGTAGCATTAATTTCTTATTATTGAAATATGATGTTAACTTTCTTTTTTCTTTTTTTCTTTTTTTTTTTTTTTTTTTTTTTGTATTCTATTGCACTCTTTAGTTAAAATAATAAATGATAGTATGTAAAAAAAAAAAATTGTTAAATTTCATTTTATTTTTGTTCTTCACAATTTTACAATAAAAACAAAATGAAAATGCCCACAATTCTTTCAGCTCTATTGGAAATGCACACAAGCACTAGCAGCAACATTCCTTAAATTTTTCTTAAAAGAAATACTATTTTTTTCATCTCTCATCTATCTTCATCCATTATTTTCAAATTCATTATTGAATTTGTAGGACTCACATGTGAGTCCTAAGATCCAATGATTAGTTTGAAAAATATGGATGTGAGATGAATAAGAGATGGAGAGGTATGTAGCATGTCTATTTCCTTAAAGGTGCGTTTGAGATTGTGATTACGTATACAATAAGTGCGATTTTAAATCAAATCGCAAAAACTAGATTGTTTGGAAACTGCGTTTTAAAAAAATACGATTTGAAAACGCAAAAAATATGCATTTTCAAATTTTAAAAGCTAAACTGCGATTTTAAAGGTCAGACTGCAATTTTGCCAAACGCTTAATTGCGTTTTCAAAAATCACGTTTTCAAATTACACTTTTTAAAATCGTAATCCCAAACGGACCCTAAATGTAGGAAACCATTTAAATATTAATAAATATTATATTAAACCAATGCTAGAGGAAAGAGAGAGGAAATAGATTTTTTTTTTTTTAATATTAAATTAATGTTAAGGGAACCACTTTTACTTCCCGAGAGTTAAGATACAATTTTTTATTTCTTTGATGTTTCTTTAGTTTAATGAATAATGAAATCTGTTTCAAAGGTTTTTTAAGATTTGTCCATACATTTAGGGAAGGGAATACAACTACACCCATGGTGCATGGAATGAGTTTTCCATACATACAATATAGGGGTGGCCAAACCACCCCATGGACCGGCTACCCCCAAAGAGAACAAAAAGGGTAGTTGAGCCACCCCTAAATCGACCGGCTTAGAATGGCCGAAACCATCCCAAGCCAAACAGGAGTACTTGAGCCACCTCAAGAGCTCTGTGGGGAGTGGCTCAACTACCCATTTGTCCTCTTTGGGGGTGACCGAATTCACCCCTATGGACCATGGGATTGGTTGGTCACCCCATGTCGGCCAAGGGGGTGCCGACCACCCTCATTTGCCCAAAGGGGGTGGTGGCTTGAGCCATCTCCTTCCCATATATATATATTTTTTTTAAAAAAAAAAATTAGAATTTTTTTTTTAATATTTAATATTTTAACTTTTTTAATTTTAATTTCTATTTTTAAATTTTCTAGGTTTTTAAATTTTTATTTTTATTAAGGCGTAACCATGTGTCATGTGAAGTTCCCTTAAATAGTTAGATGGAGGTATTATTCTTATCTTTTGCCAAAATGAAGATACATATCTTATCTATAATACAAAGTGAAACTGAAGTGACTAAAAATAAAAGCTTTAATCCGCAAGAGACAAAAACATATTTATCCCTTTTTAAAATGACCTCGGTCATGTTCTGCTCATTTTTGTTTGGTAAACTGAATGATTTTTATGACTGCATTTGATGCAATATATATTTTACCATGTTGGGTGACATATTTCTAAGCTTGTTAATGTATTAGAGTAGTCAATGTACATTGCATCCAACTCCTCTAATTGTCAGGATAGGCTAAAGTCTATGGCTAATTATGCTCCTCTTTATGCAGAAGTGCAATATATGACATATTAATGAAATGATTAATTACAATTACACAATGGGGCTAGATTCACAGACCTCGGGGAGAAAAACAACTACAAGGAGGTTTCAAACATTTCTTAGCGTATCAATATCTATATATATGGTCCCGTTCCTGCCCTCCTTTTTTTTTTCTTTTTCTGAAAAGAAACCTCTCAAATGCTATTCTAAAAACAAGCTCTCAAAAACAACTAGCATATTAACATTTCCAAAACCAAAAATGAGGTTTACAGTTTGACAATTACTGTTAGAATATTAATGAGAAGTTGAGTTTAATCACTGAGCTGATTCTAATCAGACAGAACAACACTTGAATGGAATTTAGTTGCAGTACTGCATTTCAATTTAGATTCATCAGCCAAGTAAAAGGATTCCAACATTTTAAACATCCTCCAAATAGACAGTGGAACATAAGATACAAGTAATACTCTCATTCTTATCAGAAAGAAGTACAAGAAGGACGATTATCAAACCGAAACAGTACTGAAAAAACATTTTGAAGAATCAAGTAGGCAAGCGTTGAAACTACTGATTATGTGAAATGCCTTAGCAGAATTTCTACATAAAAGAAATTCAGTACACGCCAGCTATGGTTAATGTGTAAGCAGAAGCCACAGTCTGAAATATATGGATATTGATTTAAGTCAATGATGGGAAATGTTATAAATCAGAAATTATTAAATGGGTGTTTACAAAACTTCAAAATGTCATAGAAATTCAGAACAGAGAAACACTTATTCAACTAGCTTTCTCTGACGTCGGGTTCAACAACATATAACATACGAGCAGTTTAGGCTAATATAATTTCGTCACTTACAAACTAGAAAACAAAAAAGGGGAACCAAATCTTTCACTTTGAAAGCATGACATTGAAGAATATCAACAAATTCCTTATTTCCTTTAATTTCCCCCACTTTCTGGGCAACCAAACAGAGAATATCAACAAATCCCTAATTTCGAATGAAGCAACAAAAACCCTAAGAGAGAGAGACGAGATTACCTCAAAATGTTAAGGCGTGGGCAGAACGGCGGCGTGGACTTGGGCAGAACGGCGACTGTCGGAGCGCGCGTGGGCGTGGTGGAACGATCCAGAGGAAAAACTACTTGACGAAATCTTGAGAGCTGGAGAAGTCCAATCCGTGCGTGTATGAGAATGAGAGAAAAAGAGAGAGATCGAGCAGGGAGAGAGAGATCGAGCAGGAGAAAAAGAGAAGAGATCGAGCAGGGAGAGAGCTGGGCGTCTGAGACTGGTGAGAAAGAAAAAAGGGGCGAGAGTGAGGGAAAAAACGGGCGGGCGTGGGTCATTTTAGCCGCCGCCCCAAAAATTGATTCCCTGACGGTTCATTTGAAACCGTCAGTCAAATTACTGACGGTTTAAACTGAAACGTCAGTACAAAAAAATTCCTGAGGGTTTTTTTAAAACCGTCATTAAAAAAATTTTCCTGAGGGTTTCAAAAACCGTCAAAAAACACCTTTTTTTGTAGTGTCTTTATGCAGAAGTGCAAATTATGCACATATTAATGAAATGATTAAATTACAATTACACAATGGGCTAGATTCACAGACCTTGGGAGAAAAACAACTACAAGGAGGTTCAAACAGATGGGAAACAAGTAAAATTACATTGAATAGATTGCTCTTTGAAAAAGTTACACCGAAACATACGAGAAATGGTCTTTCTTGTTCCTATGATTGAGAACCACAATATGAAGTAGTAGAAACTGGTAAAGAGAAAACAAGAGTCATGATGAGAACCTCCATCATCATCTTCATCGACCTTCTTCTATGGTAGCTGTTAATTTATTAACGTTATATTTGATACGCAGAATGGTTATTCTAAGAAATAGCCATTATTAAGAATGAGTTAGCCTTATAATTACCATTCACATGACCATGAAGGAATAACTATTATTTTAATTAATGGAATAATTATTCTTCTCAAATTTGAAAGTAATAATTATTCTATAAACTGAAGGAATAGTCATTCCCTTATGGCTATTTGGATGACTATTTCAAGGCTAATCTATTCTATTTCTTCCATTCTTAATAAAAGCTATTCCTTATAATAGTCATTCATTATACCAAACATGTCTTAAATCTTTTTGGTTTACTAGAAACAGATGTGCTACAAAGGATCTCCTTACAACAAAGGCTGGTTGTTGAAGAGTTAGGAGACTTGCAGTTTCACTCCTAAGCATGAAAACTACATTGGACATGGTGGGATGATCAATAGGGTCTTCTTGTACACATAGGAGCCCAACATTAACACACCTCAAAAATTCATTTGTATTGCAACTTTTACGTAATGTCTGGTCAATTAAATCCAATGCATGTCTTCTTTCCACGATTTCCATGCTTGGGACAGTTTCAAAATTGAAATTGGTATGAAGCACAGAATGATGGAAGAATAACTATCTATATATAACGTAAGAATAGATATCGAAAACAGGAAATCAAATGCTCCTAAGGTGCATTACTAAGTCGCTTTCTTTAAGAAATTATTTGCTCCCATTAATTCTGATTGAATTGGTATGCATTGGGTTACAAAAAATACTTCTTTAAGATACACCTTTAGAGTTTCTATTCTAATAGGAGAGAAAGACTCAAATTTTAAGAAAACTTACTAGAACAAGCCTAAGACAAGCACCAAACTTTGCTTTAATGTAGCAAGGAATACATATAGGCAGAATAATCTTGCCTACTATACTATACCATATTGTATAAATTAGTGGGATCCTAACTCAATTGCTTAATTCTTATGATAGGGCCAAGTAGTGCCTTTCTTTTTATATAACACACTATCTTTCATTAGTCATGAAAACAAATTTATTGATCTTTTAACAAAGAGGATTAGGATTCTCTTTGAGTTTTTTTAGGAAACTTATCTACATTGTAGAATTTTTAAAATTCTAATATTTTTTTTTCTCAAATTAAAAAGTTCAAATTTTGTCATCTTAATAGTTATCACATATGATATGCAACAAATTAATCGAAGAAAATTTAAGGAAATAATTGTTAGAATTTAAGGAGTCTTAAAGACATGACCTAAATTTTGCATGATCACTGCTTTGATGATTTGTGGAAGTTTATGCAAGCTTTTCCTCGAGATGATGCAAATTATCCAATTGAAATTATTTGGAGTAAAACTACTTCACTCACAATTGGGAGGAGCAAGAAATTAAGAGGTATATACTTTTTTTCTAAGTAAAAGAAAGAGGTACTTCATCTACTGGTATCATTATCTACTCCTCGACAAATACCTAGAAATTTGTGAGTACCCTTATCTCGATTAGGATCAAATTATTCTTAACCCTAGTCTTACTTAACCTTAATACTAATGCTGACGAATCTCATTCCTTTATGATCTTTGTAGCTAAAGCAATGATCTTATTTGGTTTCACATGAATATATAGGTTTTTTATCTTATATATAAAAAAAAATAATTTTTACGTAAAATATTTAATTGAAATGTGAGGTAAATAAGAGACTGTGTTTAAATTCAGCAATATTTCTACTTTGATAATATGTTAAATTACGGTCACTTATTCTAAAAATTTAAATTGATAAACATAAATAAATTTAATTATTTAATTTATATTTTAACAGAGACTCGAACGAAAATGTCTTCTTTGCTTGAACAAAAAATAAAAAAAAAAAAATCCTTAGAAGGATTCGATGGTCCATGAAGCGAAAGCAACTCTAGTTATAACTCATAAAAAAAGCATTAGATCTCGACCTAAATAAAATTACAGTTGAGGAGGATTCTATTATCCTTACTTGAACCCTTATTAATCAGCATAGCACTCGAGATTGGAACATTGATGCTATATATAATCAAACATGTGCTCATTCTCCATGATTGAATTCTAATTCAGAGGCTGTCCATAAAATTCACTGCAGCGCCAATTTAGGTGGCCGTCTCCAATCTCACCACCAGAGACATATTATTGTTAATTACTTCTTTTCTCTCTTGCTTGGACTGTGTGTCCACTAAATGATCTCCAACTTTCGTATAACAACATTTTATTATAAATTTTTTACGTATGCATTTAAAAATTGGTAAAATAATTGAGTAAAAAATTTAACTTATTAATTTAAGAGTAATGTTATATTTTCAATTTTTTTTGTTTAATTTTGTCCAACTTTGTATATATAGTTCTTTTTTTAGCTTTTTTTTTTTTTTTAATAAAGAGTTTACTTTTGCATTTGTGGGCCCATTTTTGTCTATATATACAAAGTTAAATGGAATTAGACAAAAAAAATTAAAAATGTAGCATTACTCTTAATTTAATTCGTTAATTAGTGGCTGACTTGTCTAAAAATAATTTTAATTTTTCACCAATTAAGGAATTCCGTGTTAGTTTGTAGGAGAACTTATAGTAAAGAATAATGTTATACGTACAATTAATTAATCGTAATTTTAAAAATTACATCACTTTTGAAATGATAAAAGTCCTACGTATAGCATTGCTATATAATAAAAGCTTTAGTACTCCAAATATTTTTCATACAAAGTAATCGGGCAGTTCACTTATCACTTACCATGTTAGGTATTAAAATATAAATTGTAACATGGCAATTTATATTATTTTTGATATTTTATAAGAATAATTTATCCAAGAATCAATTAGAACTGATATATTACAATTGTAGGATAGTTACCATTGGTTAGGACTGATATATTTTACGAGATAAAATATAGTTTGTGACATTCTACTCCCATAAAAAATTGTAAACTTTCACGTGAATTTATAAAAAATAAAAATATAAAACCTGTACTCTGCCATAATGGTGGTTTGTAATGGAGATATATTTTAAGGTAAATTTCTGACCACGTCAAGGTCTTCGGATTTATCCTCTTTTAGTCAGAGAAAAAAGAAAGTGACGTGGGGAGAGAAAACATGTCCATTTTGTCTTTTCCAATGGGCATTGCTTTCCATCGGCATTAATTTGAAATGTGGCTTTACCTTTTCCCTTCTTAATGATGTAAGATTTTTTTTTTTTTAATTAAAAAAAGTAAATTATGTAAGATTGACTTAGACGGGTTCCCAAAATCCGAAAAAATAAAAACAAAAAACAAAAAATAAAAACAAAATAAGACGGGTTTCGTTGAACTAATCTCTAACCCTCCTCTACAACAGTGTAAGAATGATCCGAAACAGAATCTTATTCAAAAAATCACAATACTACAATTAGTATGCTGAATGTTGTTTGGGTCAGACCGTACATATGTCGTTCGAGAGAATTTTAGTTGCTTTGCAGCCCTATAATTACATTATTATTATTAAATAATTAGTCATTTTCTAATTAAGTTAAGATTTTTCTTCCTATCAAATTAGGATTACTGATTCCTCTTTCTATTAAGATTATGATTATTTTATATTCTATAAAAGCAATGTAAGTGCTTTTAGACTAATCATTCAATAAAACAATCATTTGCTAAAAGGAGACTAGACCCCTCGAAGGATCATATCTTTCTCTGTTTTCTTTTGATTTTCTCTGATTTTAATTAATAAGAACTAGGGTTCTTACCAGTACTTCCTTGTAAGAGGCATATTTTGGTTGGTCATTGACTACATTTCTACATGATGCTACACAAAAAGTGCCTTCGTCGTGGTGGTGGGAATGGGTGAAAAGTGTGCTTAATTTATTAGTTGAAGCTGATGAAAATGTTTCAACTGATCAAAATTCCCAGAATTGTAAAGATTGATATATTTTATTTTTAAGGCCTCCTTACAGCTACGTCTAAATCCTGAAAGAAACAAGCAGAGGGTAAATAATCGGTTATTTGATTTAACAATGTAATAGGAACCAGTCTGAATCAGCAGTCAACTCAATATACTGGAAGAAATTTGTAAAGTAAGATCCCATTTGATTCGAATAATTGATAATTAACTGTAGAACACAAGGTGGCATGGAAAATGTAGTGCTACTTTAATTTGTAGCCTCACTTAACTTCCACGTGGGGCCAGTTACTTTTTCCTTTTGCTTTTTAACTTGGATTGTTTATTTTCTTTAGCTTTAGGCGACGTCTACACTATATTTTCTCACTTGGATAAGAAGTCTTTCTACAACCACTACTAAAAAAACATCGGTGTTTACCGGGGTCTACAAAAAATGCTAATGAATGTTTAATTATTGGCGTTTTAATAAAAAGTCGGCATTTATTTATATACGCGGGAAACGAAAAAATCATGGGCATGCATCATATACTTTGAAACGCAGATAATTTTTTGGCATTTGTATATATACGAAAGTCGAGAAATTGATGATGTAATTGCTCACACTAGGGTCAAATTTTGACGAGGAATAAGGATAATCGATCGGAGACTTGTCGAAAGTGTTGGCGAGGAAAATCTTTGACTCTTAAGTTTACAAGGGTATAAAAGGTGAAATTTCCAAGGGGGAGAGCTAAGGTAATTTGTAGATATGAAAATGGTTGCCCACCCTTCCTTATCTGTAAGTGTCTATTAATAGGGTAGTCTTGAGCATGTCTTACCAACTAAACATGAGATCGAAAGGAATCAAACAGGCTTTAGGATCTAATTGAGGATTGAGGTACTTGATTTAGTCAAAAACCTAGGCAGCCAACTCTGGCTCAGCTTCATTTGATTTGATTCTTGTTTGTGAATTACTCTGTTCAAATCCTCAGTCCACTCAAAATAAAAACATTACTTTCAAATCAAAAGAGATTATATTCAAACTTGAATTGGAAAAAGAAGAGTGACCAAAATGGTTACAGGTTATGAGTTATCTTACATATCTATAGGTCACTTTAGAATGACTGAAGCAGAACAGCAAAAGAAGTCACAATTAACAATACCAAATACAATTACCATAGAAAAGTTTCAAGTAAAAGAATAGATTTTGGGAGAAAAGTTTCATTTCGGTGAAGGGATAATACAACCTTCTTACATATAAAAAACTATTTTGTCCACTAGAACCTTGCAAGACTAGTAAAGGATAGACTCACGAGAACTTGCATTGGTATCATGCATTATCGATCATATTCCTCAACTACTAGTTGATTCTGTATATGTGTTCGGTCTAGTAGAAGAACTACTTGTGCTGGAAAGGCCTGTTCCTGGAACAAAAGCTGGTTTTTTGGGAGTTGGAATTGTTGCGGCTTCACTGTCAAGCATGGTAACAACATTTGACATGGTGGGGCGGTCATTTTGGTCTTCTTGTACGCATAAGAGTCCAATATTTACACACTTCACGAACTGATATGCATTGCAAACTTCATTTAGAGTCTGGTCCATTAATTCCAATACCTTGTTTTCTACCCACAATCTCTATGCCTGAGACAATTTTAAAATCAAAATTCTTATGGGTCATAAAATTACCAAAGATATTAATGATTACCAAAAATAAATACACTTACATAACCTAAAAGGCTCATGGCTAGTTCTGACTGATAAAATCCTGTATTCTTTTTTCCACTTATAATTTCAAGCAGAACAACACCAAAACTAAAAACATCAGATTTAACTGAGAAATTCCATTTAATGCATACTCCGGAGACATATAGCCACTGCATTGCCAACATATTTCATTAGTTGAGACATATAACACTTGTATATTCTTTGTATAAAAAAAGTTTGTGGGATTGAAAATCGTGCTATAGTTTACTGTAAACTTACAAAGTTCCAGCTACTTTGGCTGTGTTTGCCCCGATTTCCTTGCCTTCAATCATCCTTGCCAAGCCAAAATCAGATATCTTGGGGTTCATCTCCTCATCTAGAAGAATGTTGCTGGTTTTTAAATCTCTATGAATAATCCTCAATCTGGAATCATGATGAAGATAAACAAGGCCACGGGCTATTCCCAAAATGATTTTGATGCGCATCTCCCAGTCCAAAGACATGCTTTGCTTTTGATCTTGCAAGGTTTCCATTTGTCATTCAAGAGAACAATTTTAGCAACAATAATAAATCAGCCTTTACTCCAACAAGATATAGTTTATCAAGCACCGTAGGATGTAAGGAAATTGGTTTAGAAACCAACCAAATATTAATGAATCTAAGCTTTTGTTGGGCATGTACTCATAGAGTAAAATCTTTTCATCTCCACTTATACAATATCCCCGAAGCCTAACAAGATTCCTGTGTTGAAGTTTTGCAATCAACACCACCTCATTTTTAAATTCTTGTAAGCCTTGTCTTGAGACGCTTGAGAGCCTCTTTACAGCAATCTCTTGACCTTCTGGAAATGTGCCCTGAGACAGAAGTCACAATACTCATAATATTGCCACTAACGAGAAACTAGTTTACATGAAGATTAAATACTAATTAATGCAGTTGAAATCACCTTGTAAACAGGCCCATATCCCCCCTCTCCAAGCTTCTTTGCATTTGAGAAGCTATCTGTAACTGCTAGAATGCATTCCAAATCAAAAAAAGGTACGTCTATACCTTTCTCATACTCTTCTCTGAACTCACCGGAATCTATCAAGTGTTTGACATGTTTTTCACTGTCTAATGCCCGAAGTGCTCTATTTCTTCTGTCACTTCTTTTAATTTCTGAGTTCAGAAGAAAACCACATATATTAGCAACATGATAATGACATGAAAGGATAAATAATTTTATTTTAATTCAAAGAGACAAAACCTTTGCTTGTGCACGGTGTGCATTATGAAAAGCAGGCCATTACCTTCTTTCTTGGCCATCTTTCTTCTCCATACGTATACACAAGTAATGGTACATGTGAGAGCAAACACGCTTATAAGAGTTTCTTCTCCATACGTATACACAAGTAATGGTACATGTGAGAGCAAACACGCTTATAAGAGGTACCACAACACTCAAAGGCAACCGCTTTTTTCTTTTTGAAGGCGCTTCTAACCACCGAGGAAGATTACCTTCTACAAGAATGAAACAGAACACCCGTTATGTTTGTTGAAGTGAACAAGCTCCAGAGGTATATATATGATCAGCATCCTAAGTTCCTAACCTTGAGTACAATTTAAAGTGGAGACATTCCATCGGAAGTTTTGCTTGCAAAGGCACATCCTCTTTCCATCTGTTGCTACATCGCAAGTTGAATTTGGCCAGTCTTTACAGTCTCTGGATGACGTACAGCTTGGCTCCTGCGAGGGCTCCCAACTAATCTCTACTTCATCAACAGTAAAGAACAGGCTGGACACATTAAATGGCAATGACTGATTGAGCTGCAGATTTCCTCTTGAAAATCTAATATAACGATTTTCTGCATGTTTGACTTGGATGACAAATTTTCCTGTAGTTGGATTGATACTAGTAACACGGTAAGTTCCACTGGGTGCCTTGAAGCTAACCTGGCCTGAGGAGGTGTTGCAGTAGAAACTGAAGTACGTGGGGTCACCGCAATTTGGTCCAGTGCTCAGCGGATAGGGGATCAGGTTTGTGCCACAAGGCTCACAATTCCTAACAGTAGATTCTGCAAAGGTATAAAACTTGGAATTGTAATTAAACACTATAAAAGAAGAACTTTAATCCCTGACATATCAAGTTACTTCTGTAAATAGCCTGGCAGCCTACGGGTGACAAGTGATCATGTACAGACAAGAATAATTTTTCAAATTGTCTAACAAAATTAAACAGAACTATGGATCATTTAGGGGGTAATGAAAAGATTATATCCAAGAATAAAAAGCAAGATTAGTGCTATGATTTTGAAAACCCATACCAGCAAAGTTGGTTTCTCACTTCCTTTTTAACATCGACCATCAGTATCTATGGATGCATATTCCAATGTGTAAAAGGAGTACCTATAATAGATTTTGCCACGCGGACAGAGAGGTTACGACCACCGTTTGTGTACTCCTCTTGAAGATTACTTAGATCCGAAGTCCAAATCCAGCAGGTGTCGGTATGCTCACTTCTTAGCAGGTTGCTGTTTGGAGCTACCTCATACGAATAAGCCTGGCACTGGCTATTGTTAAGGCACTCCTTTCTGCATTCTGTTTCATTCTTTACGTTGAAATCAGAGTCCGGCTGGCCCACTTTCATCATCTTTAAGCTCAAGAACATGTCGCTGTTGTCAAATGATGTCGAATTTCTGGTGCACCCACCCAAAAAATCTCCAGAATCCCAATTCTTCGGGTTACTAGGCTGGAACCCAGGCAAACATTTGCATACCAACCTATTGTTAATATTGCAGCTGCCGAATTTCCCACAAGCATTGTAAATTCTACATTCGTCTTCCGGCTCCCTCCATATCAAAGACCAATTAACGTTGTCCACACTCAAGCTCAGATAGTACTGTAATTCCCCCGTATAATTCATCAATAACCTTGTGTCACTATAATATGTATTGCTGAAATCCGTATAATTCATCAATTCCCCCGTATAGTTATCCAGCAGACCTTGTTTTGAGCTATTTAGCGGAAGTGAGTACTTGGTATTCTTCACGCTATTGCTGAAATTTGATAACAAGTAAGCTATGGCATAGGGCATTTCATCTGAGCTCAAGAAGTTTCCTGATATCCAACTTCTCCAATAATCGACTGGCTTTTTTGAGATAATGTAGTGGCCCTCTCCTTCTTGATCTTGCTTAAAGATGAACTGCCCACTTCTCGGGTCACCATCACCTGTCCATGAAATCCATCGTCATACCTGGAAGAAATGTATCAGTTGGATTTTGGAAGCTCTCCCACAGACTCGTCGCCAACTCATCATTATCATCATCGCTTAAGACCAGGTTTCCAGAATCCATGAGCTTCACAGTTCGATTTGTAGACGAAGAATTCTCAACACCTGCAGTCCAATAAACGTTTCCAGTACTAATATCCCATACCTGAAGGTTGCCATCTTCTGCAATTCCAAAAGAAACTCCCGTGGAACCGTTAACTACTGGATTGTCTCGATCTGTTTGCAACCCATACAATTGTTTGTTGATCCCGTTTGTGATACCATATCCCGACATACCCTTTGGGGCTAGCGCTTCCCGTAGCGTTAAAGAATCCCAGTTCAAACCTTCCTCCAATGGAGACAAGGGTTGTTTCTCCATCGTCAGTAATCCACTCCCCATGCTTCAAAGTATCTCTGCCTCTGGCATAGCAATCCACACGACAGGTACACAACAAGAGTATGTACAAGGAAAAGACGGAAGACAACAGGCAACTTGCAGACAATATACTGTTGATTTTTCTTCTTCTATGGCTTTCCATTACGAATAAAGCATGCAGGTAACAAATTTAATTGAAATTTTCTACCATTTCAAGCATACTGAGGATGTTTATCATCTCGTTGCAAAAACACTCTGGTTTCATACCCCTCATGATTGTCTTGTACAAAAATGCGGCCCCATGTTCTTGTTTTTTAACCAAGAAGCTTCCTGATCAGCAATTTTCATTATTTTGGGCAAACAAACATAAAATGATTTCCGTGGTCTCCGGAAAATGATTTTCACCAAAAACATTTTATGATGTTTGGCGTCTACGAAAAATTGCAAATATGTTTCATATTTTCAACCAATCATATTAACTTATAAAAATTATTTTTTATGTACAATTTAAAAAAATTAATATAAATTGTCTCGGCTGGGTCCCAGTGATGTCTCGATTGGATCTTAACGAGTCCCAGTAATGTCCCAATCAAGTTCCGACAATGTCCCGGACGGGTCCCGTGAAAATAATAAACAGACTCCAAATAACACCTAGAATGGGGGGTTGAATAGGTGTATATCAAATAAACGCGGAATTTAAAAATTAAGCAACCAC
>FXXK01001055.1:16997-33982 GCA_900184695.1 Betula pendula
GAGTGAATGGTATTAACCTTCCTAACCCAAACTTTCTTAACACTAGGTGCAGATTTGTGATAATTGTCCAACTCATCTAACCTAGTCAAAACCACCCTCATCATGTTGCACAGCCCTTCATAATTATTCATAGAATATGAACTATCATTTTTATACTCACAGGGCTTCATCTTAAAGCAGTTGGGTCGGATATGACCAACTTTGCCACAGTGATGACAAGTAGGGATGAATTTAGGCTTGGATTTCTTTCTTGAAGGCATCTTGAGCTCAGCCTTAACATTGTTGATCAAAGGGACATTCTTGCCAATTTTGGAGCTTTCTTCTTCAGATGTGACTGCACTCAGGTTAGGCTTGACAAACATAATCTTAGAAGATGAAATGTTAGAAGAAGATGCTGCATATTTGTCAAAACCCAAACCAGTTTTATCATAAAAAGATTTTTGTTCATTCAACATCTTGTCAAGCTTATCACTAGAGAATTTAGTTAAATGAGTTTTGGATTCACATAATTCTTTCTCTAGTGCTTTATTCTTAATAATTAACAAAGCATTTTCAGACTTAAGAGCATTGCAAACAGCATTGGAACCAGTCAAATCTTCAAGAAGTTTCTCTTTTTCAAGAACAAGTTCTTCTAGATTTTTCAAAGTCCGTTTGTTAGATTTTTGCAATTTAAAGAATTCTTTGAAAAGATCATTGTACGCATCCTGCAAATTGTTCTCACCTTCATCATCAGAAAAATCTTTTAATTCTGCAGTAACATAATCATCAGCATCAAAAGAACTATTATGAGAAGTAGTAAGAGCCAAGTAATTTACCATATCTTCAAAAGTCTCTTCTGTATTGTCTCTGTCGGATTCATCATTTTGGGTGGTGTTAGCAGCTTTACCCTTGGATCTTTTCAGATTTCCACAGTTTGCACGAATATGACCAATTCCTCCACATTCATGACACTTTACACCATTTGTAGTCTTGTCTTTCTTACCCAAATCAGCTCTCCCTTGATTTACTCCTTTGGAATCATACTTGAATTTCTCACCAGTTTTATTGTTCTGATTTCTGAAGTTCCCATTCTTGGGTTTGAAAAATTTCCTCATTCTTCTTGCAAGCATAGCCAGTTCTTCATGGTCCATGGATTCCTCACCGAAGGAGTCATCAGTATTCTTAGCAACTTGAGAGCCAGCCTTTTGTTCTTCTTGGGTTGAAAGTGATTGACTTCATTGAGTCTGAAGAGATCCAACCAGTCCTTCAACTTTTAAATTCTTTAATGTTTCTGCTTCCTCCATAATGGCCGTGACCTTTGATCTGAATCTTTTTGGAAGAGATCTCAAATCTTCAATTACATGTCTTCATCCTGAAACAACCTTTCCAGACCATCATAGAGGTTCGAATAACACTTAGACTTTAGCATAAAGATCACCCCAATTTCATCAAATTCCTCTTCTTCTTGGCCATCCTAATTGCTTTATTTTGAAATAAAGAATTTGAAGTTTAGAAAATTAACAGTTTCAGTTCTTCATCCCGAGGTAACTTGTAAAATTTTCCAAGGCATCCTTGGCAAGTTCAACAGAGCGAGAATACGAATGAATTCGTCTGAGCTGTAACTCCCAAAGAATAGCGCGTTTAAGGCTCTATCATCTACGAATGCAGCAGCCTTTATCATCCTTAGACCATGAGGTACTTGGTTCCTTCTGGACGCTGTCCATCCAGGTTCAACAAGTTCCCATACATCTATGATTTAAGGTAAACTTTCATACGGAGTTTTCCCAGATAGCATAGTTAACTTCCATCAAAATTAGGAACAGTATTAGGATTAAAGATGTAAGAGACATTGAATGGAGTCTAGGATCACTCAGGAATTTAAATCCAAACAGAGTGAACCTGCTCTGATACCAATTGGAAAATAATAAACAGACTCCAAATAAACACCTAGAATGGGGTTGAATAGGTGTATATTCAAATAAACGCGGAATTTAAAAATTAAGCAACCACAAAAATATTATGAAAGCAATAAAGCACACAACACAAATATTTTTGTTACGAAGTGGAAACCTTTTGAAGACTCTTCAAAAGTAAAACCTACTCCCGGGGCAGCCAACCCAGGAAATCAATGCACTAGAAGAATGAGAAATTACAAGGTGTTCATACTTACAAAACCTTTGTGAGAGACACACTCTTGTACTAGACAAGTGACCCGCTTGCCCGCTACCGCAGTAGTTCTCCCCAGAACTCTGGAAAATTCTTCTATTGATCTTCCTTTATCGGAACTCCGATAGGCTTCAAGTGTTGCAAACAAAGATTGTGTGATACCCAATAAACTCTAAGAGATGAGCAATATGATTACTCTAAACAAGCCTAAACCTCTCTTAGCACAAATAAAATAGCCTCTAAACTCTTGGAAATATAGCCTCCAATCCTTACAAAATTCGTGCTTCAAAGGCCCTTAAATAGGCTTCAAAAAGTAGCCCTAAAATCACAAAGTCGGTTCCCAAAAAGTGAAAATTTCCGAGGCTCGTCCGTACGCACTGCAGACGCGATTAGAGACGAAGCATTCTGCTCAAAATTCGTCTCCAATCTCGTCCGGACGAGCTTGCAGCCGAGCAGATTTTCAGTCTTCACTTCACGGCCCGATTTGACCCTGAAAACGTTGGAATTGGAGAATTTTCCTGAAATAAAGACTTGTAGAATTTTGAGTCAGCTTTCCAACGCCACCAAGTTTACTTCAATCGGAGTTCGGAATCAAAAGTTATGATCACTTTAGTCCGACTAGGTCAATGTTGACAGCATACACAATCTTGAAAAAAACAAGTCTTCAATCAACTTTTTCACCGACTTGACTTGAGACTAAAACTTACAACCAAATATGTTTTGACACTGAATTTGCCAACACTAAAAGTCTAAAACATATTCAATCTCTGTCTAGTTGAAAACAAAGCATAACCCAAAAAATAAAATCCTAAACTTTTTAGCTCATAAAAACATCATTACTCAGGGCTTATTTGGAATTAGGTTAGGGAGTTTAAAAAATACTTTTAAATTTTTAGTATATAAAAATTGTGTTAAACAAAAAATTGACATATTTGGTAAAAAATTTTAAAAATATTTTTTTGACTTTTTACTTTAAAAATTATTAAAACACACTTTTGAAAAAACTTAAGAATGAAACTTTTACTAAAAAGCTCTTTTTGATTTTAAATATTCTATTTCTTAACGTAATCTCAAACATGCCGTTAACCTCAATACAACCTTTAGGCTGAGTTGCCCATTACCTAGATACAAAATCAATTTAAAACGTAATCTACATTCTCTAGCACAGTACTATCGGCGGCTAGTCTCAGCAAAGGAAGCGGAAGAAGGCGCGCGGTGTCGGCGTGGGCTCCGCAATGAGGGAAGATAAAGGTGAGAGAGAGAGATCTCATATCTGAAACGGAGTTACCGAAAGGTGAATTACCCTTCACTAATGACTTATTCAATCTTCTGGGATTCAGGACAAAACTACTTTAAGAGCGGCCAGAAAAAAACTGGTAGCCTTCCTTTCCCTCTACCCTTTCCTTCTCCACTCCTACCATTTGTTCCCTATATTTTATGAACGCCTTGCTAGCTACCCAAAATTAGATCATTAGCAATACACACCCAACTTTTTTTCTTAAATTTGTAAAACAAAATTACTTTTTATTTTCTTATAAAAAAATACAATACTATATATTTTATTATCCTTCTCTATATCAATTAAATAACATTTCTTTACTTTTTTTTTCCCCTTCCACTTTCTCTTTTTGTCACTTTTCCTTTTTGCCTGTTTTTCTCTCTCCCTCTCTCTTTCATTTTATTGGGACGCGTGAAAGGGAGTCTTTTTTTTTTTTTTTTTTTTTTTTAATGATTATGGCTCTTGTTTCGGTATAAAATTATTTTTTAAAAATATTTTTCGTATTTTTCAGTATTTGATGTAACGAAAAATAATAGTCAACGGAAAACATTTTTAATTTGACTAAAAAAAACTTTTTTAATTTCCATAAAATGATTTTCATTTTTTTAAAACCGTAAACTATTTTTCGAGTTTGAGCTTTTCAGTCTCAAATCTCTAGCTCACAACCAAAACACTGCCAGATCCCATTAAACCACCATCGGAACACGGTCAGGACCCCGTCGGGACCAAACTGGGAACACGTCAGGATATGTTAGGACCCAGCTGAAACAATCTGAGACCCATCGGGAGCCAACCGAGAACCAATCAAGACCCCGTCAAGACCAGCCCAGGACCGTCGGGACTAGCCTGGGACCCCATCGAGACCTAGCTGGGACACCATCGGGACCTAATTGGGAACCCGTCAAGACCCATCAGGAACCAGCCAAGATCCATTGAGACCAACCCAAGACCCCATCGGGTCCCAGCCGGGAACCCATTGGGACCCAGCCAAGACCTCGCCAAGATGCCACTAGGAGCTCATCAAACCCAGTCGGGACCTCGACAAAATCCGATCTTGACACCGCCAGGATCCTGTCATGACTCCGCACGGGAACTAGGCAGGACCCTGTCATGACGCATTGTGACACCGTTGGGATCCTATCGGAACCTCGCTAGGACCTGTCGTGACCCCACCGAGACTAATTTTTGACACCATCGGGACCTCGTCATTTTCACACCCCGGTGGGGTCCTGACGAGTCTCAATGGGGTCACAACGAGGTCCTAGAGGGGTCCCAATGGTTTCCCAGTAGAGTCCCGACGAGGTTTTGACTGGGTGCCAGCGAGATTCCAACGGTGTCCCAGTGAAGTCCCGATGGGGTCCCGACGGATCCTGGTGGAGTCACAGTGACGTCCCAATGGTCTCCTGCTAGGATCCCGACCGGGTTCCAGAGGGGTCCAGCGATTTTATTAATATATTAATAAAATTATATTAATATTTTACGTTATGAATAAAAATTAATTTTTATAGGTTAATATGATTAATAGAAAATATTAAAAATATTTGTGATTTTTCGTACGCGCCAAATGCCGAAAAATATTTTTTACTGAAAATATTTTCTTAAAAAATAATTTTCCTAAAAATATTTGTCAGTAAATTTTTTTAAGTTACTTGGAATAAGCTTAATTGACTATGCTCTTGCAATCTCTTAACGAAATTTCTTACAAATTGCCAATTTTGAAGAGTGACGTGCCCTTAACATTTGAGAAATACGTGTTTTTTAATATGATATACTTCTCACATATTTGTTTTATTAACTTAAAGAACATGTCACTTTTGTGCGTTGGTTTGTAAAAATTTCCCACAACCTGCCAATTTATAAAAGATTTGTGTTCATCTTTGACTTTAGACTCTAACTAGATCTCTATATGCATAATTTGTACCGGAACAAAGAATCATTAGAGTTAAACATGGTTAAGTATGTTTTTCAAAAATTAAAATAAAAAAAAAAAAAAAAAAACCCACATACCTAAAATTTTAGTTTTACCCCTTGACACGGTTTAATCATCTTCAACGTGTGATACTTGCGCATATCACACTAAACAGATTGTGGTGGACTTAGGCTACTCAGTCATGGATCAAGATTACTATGGGATTTCATCACGTAGAATTTTCTCAATTCTAACCATTGCTTTGAAATCATCCAAATGTTGAAAATTTTGTCAAATCATCACTTTTTTATTTGTTTAGAGTTTACCATATTTTAAAAATAAAAAAAGTATTTATGTGATTAATCATTTAGTTTAAAAGTAACAACTAATTAGTATTTAAGAAATTAAGAAACTTTTCGGCCATCAACTGACATAAACTTAGAGCGGTATTGACTCGCAGACAATTGTTCATTGGATCAAGAAAAAGAAATGCGTTTAGTGTAAACTTAGAGCATCATATCTTGGCATCATCCTGTTTGCGTCTCCTACTCTCTCCTTAACTAACCACACTAACAAAGGTCTTGAATGAAGAAAATTTCTGCATAAACCAACATTTTTGTCAAGCTTTAATCTTTTGAAACAAGAAATTCAGCCTACGGAATCATTTTGTCAAGCTGTAATTACTTTCTGGTCAATAAATATTTTGTAATTTTATTCCAATCCTTTTGTAAGCCTATATAAAGCACCCCACGTTCATTAATAATCAAAGTGAGAAAGAGGGAACGCACATTATTGACTTACGTGTGTGTATATTGTCCCATATTGGTAAAATACAATAAAATAGTTTTATTTATAATTCGTTACACGTATCATAGCTAACTTCGAGCGTGGTAACGTTAACTAAGTGGGACATTAATGTGTTGAAAGTATTGAGATGGTCACAGGTGGGGTGACATGCACTTGGTTTATTCACCATACAACAATGCGTGAGGGTCTTATAAGGGTGAGAAAACATAAACTAAATAAGAAGTGAATTCTTTCTGCAGAAAATTGAAAATTAGGCAAGGGATGAGAATTAATTTCATTTGGTACTTGCTGCCGGTTTTCCTTTTAACGTAAATAGATATTTTTCCCAAACTAGAATGAATCTAATTGCTTCCTTGAACAAACTTATTCGGGCTTGATGGTGTTGGTACATTTGAATAAAAGGTAATATGCGAGTTTCATGATTGGCTAAAGTCTATGGCAAATTTCCCTCCTCTCTTGATGCAGAAGTGCAAATAATACATGTACAAATACAATGGGGCCAGATTCACAGAAAATGTAATCAGAAAACATAGGAGAAAAACAACTACAAGGAGGTTCAAACAGATGGGAAACAAACAAAATTACATTGAATAGATTGCAATTAGCAAAAGAAGTTACGTACACTGAAATCTCCATCATCATCGACCTTCTTCTATGGTAGCTGTTAATTCATTAATTCTATCTCGTTTACTAGAAGAAGAAGCTGTGCTAGAAAGCGATCTCCTTACAACAAAGGCTGGTTGTTTAGGAGTTGGGAGAGTTGCAGTTTCATTCCCAAGCATGAAAACTACATTCGACATGTTGGGACGATCAATAGGGTCTTCTTGTACACATAAGAGCCCAACATTAACACACCTCAAAAATTCATTTGTGTTGCAACTTTCACGTAATGTCTGGTCCATTAAATCCAATGCCCTGTCTTCTTTCCACGATTTCCATGCCTGGGGGACAGTTTCAAAATTGAAATTGGTATGAAGCACAGAATGATGGAAGAATAACTATATATAATGTGAGAACAAAGATAGCAAACAGGAAATTAAATGTTTCTAAGTTGCAGTGCGTTACTGGGTCGCTTTCTTTAAGAAATCATTTACCCCCACTAATTCTAATTGAATTGGTATGTACTGGGTTACAGCAAATACTTATTCAGAATACACCCCCATAGTTTAAATTTTAGTAAGAGAGAAAGACTCGAATTTTAAGAGAGACCAAAGATTTTCTGTGTCAAACTGTGTTAAGTGTCAAGTGTCACTAACGCCCTACAACCCACTACCATGCACATGTGTGCCCGATGCTTTGCACCGTACTAGACTATACACGTAAGTGTTTACACACGAGTATTATTTGCTTTAAATAAATATAGCTTTGTGTGAGTTGGACTTTATAAATGCATACTTTAATTTCTCTTTTTACTATTCTTCTAAGGCTCTTTTTGAAACCTTCCATTAAGAACATTCCCAAACTATATATATATATTTGAAAACTCTTTAACATATAAACAATTCAACACACTTACATAGCCTAAAAGACTCAAAGCTTGTTGTGACTGAAAAAATCCTGTGTTCCTTTTCCCAGTGATAATCTCAAGTACAACTACGCCAAAGCTGAAGGCATCAGACTTGAATGAGAAAAACCCATCCAATGCATATTCAGGAGACATATAGCCACTGCATGACAGCAATTTTGCAAATGGTTAGTGTATTAGGGAATGAAGGTGGGGGGAAGTGAAAAATGTCATACAAAGTCTAAACAATCAGCTTTGGAAATTAACCATCTGCATTGAAACTTACTAAGTCCCAACTACCCTGGTCGTGGTTCCCTCAGTTTGTTTGCCTCCAAAGATCCTTGCCAAGCCAAAGTCAGAAATCTTGGGGTTCATCTCCTCATCCAGTAGAACATTGCTTGTTTTCAAATCTCTATGAATGATCGTTAGCCTAGAATCTTGGTGAAGATAAAGCAGCCCTCGAGCGATTCCCAAAATTATATTAAAGCGTATTTCCCAGTCCAATAACGCACATAGTGTTCGATCTTATACATCATTTTCAATTTCAGACAAGAAAGTTAGTGACCATCTTCAGCTACTTTTTATTGGTAATGTTTCATATATTTATGCAATGAAAACTTTAAAAGATTTAGGTTCAGACGCTAACCAAATAAGAAGGAGTCTAGGCTTCTGTTGGGCATATATTCATAGAGTAACATCTTTTCATCTCTATCAACACAATAGCCCAAAAGTCTAACAAGATTCTTATGCTGAAGTTTGGCAATCAACACAACCTCGTTCTTAAATTCTTCTAAGCCTTGTCCTGAACCTTGTGAAAGCCTCTTTATAGCAATTAGTTGTCCTCCTGGAAACTTACCCTGAGTGTTCCATATATACCCATTATTCTTGTTTAACCATAAAATTGTTTACTATGCATTTCATGATTATTGAGGAAAGAGTTTTTTACCTTGTAAACAGGCCCAAACCCCCCTTGGCCAAGCTTGTTTGCCTCTGAGAAGCTATCTGTAGCAACTAGTATGCTTGCCAAATCAAAAAATGGTACATCTATGCCTTTCTTATCATCTTCTTTGAACTCACTTGACTCTATCAAATCTTTGACACGTCTTTCAGTGTTGTACAAGTGCAATGCGATACTCCCCTGATTACTTCCCCTATTATCTGATTTCAAAAGACAATTCAAAATCAGCAAAAATACATTCTTATTTTGACAATATGTACAAATTGATTTGTCCGCTAGTTACCTTGTCTATTGGCCACTCTTCTTCTTTTCAGATAGTATACAAAACAAGTTATACATAAGATGACAAACATAGTTGCAATAGTCCCCAGGGAAATACGATATAATAGGTTCTTCTTCTTACGTACTTCGCCACGCCTATAGTAATCAGGGTCTGCGGTGAAGCAGAGCAATATGTAAAAGGTACGTAGTAATTCATTTCATACCCACACAAAAACACAGCAGTAGTTGATATAGCCAAGAAGGGTAATGATAATTTTATTCAGAGCTCTGTAAATTCAAGGTGGTACTCCAAAACATGGACAACAACCAATGCCTTTTTCTAGTTGAACAAGGATCCATGTTAGAAATCATTGGCAAATGTTCAAACAGTGGAGTATAACGATCACATAAAGCACTAGTTACATTTACACTATCATTCAAAAGAATTAGCCGAGTTTTAATTGGAGCACCCTAAAATCGGTTATAAAGCATGTTCTCCCTTAGTAAGGAACCAATGTAGGACGACTTAGCCCATGAAGTCTTTTATAATTCACCTACTCTATGTGGTCTAATCACCTTCCGAATGTGAGACTAAAGTATTTCAATCTTCCACCCTTAAAATCCTGACATTCTTGTCACGATCCAAGAAAATGATTAGCCACATTTACGCTATCACTTCAAAATAACTAATCAAGTTGCAATTGCAGCTTCCTAAAATCGCTTATAAAGTACAACTTCACTTAGTAAAGAACTAATGTGAGACTTAGAACCATGAACTCCTTTATAATTCACTCATTCTATATCTTCCCAATGTGAGACTCGAGTGCTTAATGAAGTTTCAACCGGATTGTATCTAAAATTATCGTAATCCCTGTACAATACTACTTCACATGCATGTACTTATAGTCATTATTATTGTCTAATTCCTTTTTATTCAAAAGCATTTACATTGTACAAGGGAAGGTATAGCATCCTCACCTGAAGTGCAGTTGACGTTGGAGGAATTCCATCTGTAGGGTTCATTGCAATGGCACTTACTATGTCCATCTTCCTTGACATTGCAAGTCGTATATGCCCAATCGGTGCAGTCTTCCGACGAATTGCATATTGGCTCCGACGGTGGATCCCATCGGATTTCTATTTCTTTTATCAGTCTATCTTCAAAAGGAGGATCTGAAGTGGAGTTCCTCGACTCATTGCACCCACTGCTCACTTTAAACCGCAAGGACTGGTCGAGCTGCAGAATTTTGCCCGCTGAATCAATAGATGAACAGTTAAGTGAATCTTGGACTTGGATAGCAAATGTAAGTCTTTCTTGATTGATCCTGGTGACACTGTAGTTGACATTGGGTGTCATAAATCTTAGGATGCCAGTGTCCTTGTTGCAGTCAAAACTGTAGTACAAGGGATCACCACAGCTCGGTCCAGTGCTTAGTGGATAGGGAATGGGGTTAATCCCACATGTCTCGCAAGTTCTTTTTTTGAATCCTGCAAAGTGTAGAATGTCTTAAGATGTTAACATTAATCATCATGTGTCAGCCAGACATCATGACGCAGTCACGCAGCACAGGAAGTTTTTTTTCACAAAACAGAACAGAACAGAACAGAGAAAAGAAAATCTGGCGTCTCAAAATATCTCCGTCAACTGTTTAAAAATTAAAAAATAAATAAATTAATTAAATAAAATAAAATAAATTCATAACCCCCGAACCTCAATTTTACTATCATTCCTTTAAAGTTTAAAAAGTTGCGAATTTTATGTTTTAAAATTTTTGTAAAACTTAAAAAATAAAATAAAAAATAAAAAATAAAATAAAATAAAAAAATAAAAACCTTGAAGCTCGAAGAAATAGCTGTCTTGGTATCTACGACCAAGCTGAGATTGAAATGTTTCAGCAACAGCATTATACAAGAAAATTCAATCACAGAAAGTCGTATTTTCACAGGTAAAAATTCACTCTCCTCCCATTTTACTTCACTTTCTTCAACTTTCCTCTTCTTTAACGAAGAGCCGTGGGTCAGCCGCGCAAGTTTTTTCTTTTTGTTTTTTTCAAAAAAAAAGAAATATGGTATTTTAGATATTTTGGCGTCCTATATTATGATTTAATAAAAATTTTAACCAATTGGTATGGATGACATTACAAAATTTTTAAACATAAGAACTCGACATTAAAATTTTTTAAACTTAAAGAATCTGATTGTAATGTCAACTTCAAAAAAATTATTACTCTTGATTGACTAATTTTAAATCATAACGTTACGTACATCACCTTATATAATCTATTAACTTGGATAAAAATAAAAAATAAAAACCAAAGTTATTAGATAACTTACAGTAAATAACATAAATAACGTTGGACTTGAACCAGAATTGAACAACACATAAAAAAACCTAAAAGATAAGGAAAATAAAGACACTTGATAACAATATACTCCTAACACCACACTTTGCCATCACAATTCACAAACGTACTCCTTGATGATTTGTTAAATTAATCCAAACCCTTGATGACAGAGCTAGTAGAACTGCACATTAACGGGTTCTTTATCCAATCACCACCTCATTGGAGATTGTTCATCAAAAAAAAAAAATTTAAAAAAAATCAAGGATTACCTAATTAAACTCTAATTAGAAGGGAAGGCAGTACCCACCAACAAGGAGTTGGTCTAACGCTTAATGTCAGCCCATGTCCGACTTGGCATGTCCTGTTACCCGCACAGACATTTAAAAAAAAAATAAATAAAATGAAAATGCAAGCATTGTGAACGCTGGGCGCCACCTAACACTACTCACAGACGAGAGTCCTCTTTACCGGAACCAAACACAATGAAAAGACATGGAGAAGTACCTTTATCAGAAGCTGCCAACCGGAGAGAGATGTCACGGCCATCTGTGAAATTCTCCCATACATTATCAAGATCCCCCCAAATATAGCATAAAGGTGGATTATCTAATCCTCGCCGTGTTGTTCTTTCAGTATATGAATAAGCTTGGCAGTCGCATTTGAGAAGGCAGTCATTTGCACACTCTGTTTCATTACTAACGCTAAATGAATCCTTCTGCTTTCCCACTTTCATCATCTTCAGCCTCAGGAAATCCTCTCTTCCAGCATTCTTGTCGCATATGTTCGGAACTACTCTTGTGCACCCATCTGAAAAATCTCCAGATCTCCATTTCTCTGGAGACTTTGGCTGAAACCCAGGGAGACACTTGCACAGCGACCTTGTCCTTGTATTGCAGCTACCAAAATTTCCACAAGCATTGTACACACTACATCTGTTTGTTGGCTTCCACCAATACAAAAACCACAAGTCTGTCGTGCCGTTCCTTATGATCCGGATATAATACTCTATCCTCCCCGATTGATCCATAACCAGCATCATATCGTGATTATAATAAGTGGAATTTTCTGAAAATATACCATTGAGAATTTCATCATCAATTTCATCATCAATTTCATCATCAAAGGAATAAATGAAATCACCCCAGACCGCGCTGTGCCAGTATAGGATTGACTTGTCTTTCCGGATTGTATATTGGTTTTTTCCATCTTGATCTTGCTGGAAGGTGAAACGACCCGGTCCCGGATCGCCAATACTTTTCCATGAGGTCAACACCATGGTTGTATCCATCTTCATACCGGGAAGAAATGTGTCGGTCGGGTGATCAAAGCTTTGCCAGACTGTATGATTAATTCGATCATCTTCCAATAGAACCAGGTTCCCAGAATCCAGGAGCTTCAATACCCTGGTGTATGAAAAAATTCTAACTTGATTCGTCGACCAGTGACTCTTGTTATTACTATCTAAGACCTTGGAATTGCCATCTTCTGCAATGGCAAAAACTCCATTGGAATCGTCAAGTGGATTGTCGCGATTAGCAACCCATACAACAATTCTTGGATCAACCCTGTAGTGCCATATTCCAACGTATCTTTTTTTAAATAAGCTTCCATTTGGGGTAAAGAATCCAAGCTCGAATTTTCCTCCAGCAGAAACAAGCGTTTCTCCTTGCAAGTCACTAATTGAACTGTTCCATGTTATGTTATCTCTTGCAGAGCAAGAAAAAGGAAAACAGAACAAGAAAGAGCAGAAGATTGTAGTGATCAGCATGCTGTTTACAGTAACCATCATTTGGTTGCCACTAGCTCTCTTAAGGTTGCGTATACTGCAGTAGCTCGAAGACTCCATGACCACTGCCCACGGGCTTGCGTATACAGCTTGAGTTCTTTCAATGGCCAGTTGATTAGTAGTGGCAAATGGGCAACTGAGGCCAATGTGAATTATTGAAATGTCACGCCCGGGCAGTAGTACTTGAGACAAGCAAGGTCAAGGTCGTCGAAGCAAAGACAAAATAGAATGAGAGGCTCAAAACTAAAAATAGATAAAAGAAGACCACCTCCCTTTTTCGCACCCCCTCCTTGCTTTTTGTCGATACTGAGGATCGAGGACCACCTACTTTCACGGGTGGCCTACTACTCCTTCNAGAAAGTAATTCTAGTCCTAGTAGAGAAAGTAATCCTAGTTCTAATAGAACAAGTAATCCTAGTCCTAGTAGAAAAAGTAAATATAATCCTAGTAAGGAAAACAATTACAATCCTATAAAGGAAATAAATAAAGTTGAAAAAAGAAATAAAAATAAATAAAATCTTTATTTTTTTTTATTTTTTTTTTCTTTACGTAGGACGTCCTACGTCAGTCTCCCTTTCTTGAAAAGAACTCGTCCTCGAGTTAAGTTCTGAATCCTCTGGCGGAAAGTACTCAAAGATGTCTGCAACATTGAATGTTGAGGATATAGCCAAGTCCTCGGGAAGGTCAACGATGTATGCATTATCATTAATCTTCTGAAGTATTTTGCATGGGCCATACTTTTTGTTCCTCAGCTTTCCAGAAGTACCGATCGGTAGACGCCCCTTGCGTAAGTACACAATTACTAGATCTCCCTCTTGAAAAATCTTTGATCTTCGACCCTTATCTGCCGATGCTTTGTACTTGGCATAAGATTCTTCTAGATGCTGACGTACTTCATCTTGAATGGTTTTCACTCGTTCGGCTAAGTGTTCCGCTGCCACACTAGCTCCCGGTAGCTTAGGTAAAGCCGCAAGATCTAGTGCTTGCCTCGGGGATCTTCCATAGACTATTTCGAACGGTGATTTTCCAGTTGATCGATTCAACATGCTGTTGTAGGCAAACTCGGCCTGAGCTAAAGCCAGGTCCCACTGCTTCGGTTTGTCACCCGCAATACACCGAAGTAAGTTGCCTAGGGTTCGATTCACAACCTCGGTTTGCCCATCAGTCTGAGGATGACTCGTGCTACTGAAGTTCAGAGTTGTATCGAACCGCCTCCATAATGTTCGCCAAAAGTGTGACAAGAACTTGGTGTGCCGATCTGAAGTGATAGAGCTCGGTACTCCATGTAATCGGACCACCTCTCGGAAGAATAGATTTGCTACTTGAACAGCATCAGAGGTTTTCTTGCCAAGCAACAAAGTGAGCCATTTTGGAAAATCGATCCACGACTACCATTATCGAATCAGCTCCACGTTGGGTTCTCGGGAGACCCAATACAAAATCCATGGACAGATCTTCCCACGGTGCTTTTGTATCGGTAAAGGCATGTACAGGCCAGTGTTTTGGGTTTGACCCTTAGCTACCTGACAGATCGGGCAGCGTCGGACATAGTTACCCACTTCTTTCTTCAATTGAGGCCAGTAATACCGATCCTCCACTAAGGTGATGGTCTTGTCTCGGCCAAGATGTCCACCGAGACCTCCACCATGCAACTCTCGGACAACTTGCTCCCGTAAAGAACTTCTCGGGATGCAGAGTTTGATTCCCTCGGAAAAGATATCCTCCTTGGATGTGCATCTCGGGAATAGGTTGCCCTATTTTGGAACGCCTCCAAGCCTCTCCAAAATCTTCATCTTCTTCATATAATTCCTTTAAGCACTCAAATTCGGTCACCTCAGCATTCATGGTGATCAGCAGTGTAGCTCGGCGGCTCAAAGCGTCAGCTACTCGGTTCAGCTTTCCTGACTTGTGCTTTAAGGAGAATGTAAACCGTTGGATATAAGAGACCCATCGGGCATGCATTCGGTTGAGATTGCGCTGGCTATTGATGAATTTTAATGCTTGATGGTCGGTGTAGAGGACAAACTCTCGCTGAATCAGAATAATGCTCCCACACCTTGAGTGCCTCGTAAGACAGCATAGAGTCCAGTTCATAGTTGACCACTTCTCCTCACTTCTCCCAGCTTCTCACTAAAGAATTCCACCGGTTTCCTTCCTGGAGATAGTACAGCCCCGACCCCTACGATCGATGCATCACACTCAACTTCGAACAGCTTATCAAAGTCGGGTAAGGCGAGCACAGGTGCTGTACATAGCTTCTCTTTAATGCTTGAGAAACTCCGGTCAGCTTCATCTCCCAGTTGAACTTTCCTTTCTTCATGCACTCGGTGATTGGTGCACAATGCTGCTGAAGTTCCGAGACGAACCTTCGATAGAAGGTTGCCAACCCATGAAAGCTTCTTACTTCACTTACAGTCTTGTGTGTTGGCCATTCTCGAATTGCTCTCACCTTCTCTTCGTCAACTCGGATTCCATCTGCACTGACCACAAACCGAGGAAGAGTAGCTGGTTCATCATGAAACTGCACTTCTTCAAGTTGATATACAACTTGTTGTCTCGGAGAGTCTCCAATATTTCCGTACATGATCCATATGATCGGCCGGGCTGCGACTGATAGATAAGAATGTCGTCGAAAATATACAACAACAAATTTTCCAATAAAAGGCTTCAATACCTGATTCATTAGTCGCATGAAAGTGCTCGTGCATTTGACAGACCGAAGGCATCACCATCCATTCGTAGAGCCCTTCCTTAGTCTTGAATGCAGTCTTCCATTCATCTCCCGGTCGGATGCGGATTTGGTGATAACCGCTCCTCAGATCAATTTTCGAAAAGATCTTAGCTCCCGACAGCATATCAAACATATATCTCCTATCCGAGGAATAGGAACCGATACTTGATTGTGATCTTGTTGATTGCTCGACTGTTACACACATCGCCAACTACCATCCTTCTTTGGAACTAGCAAGGCTGGCCACGGCACATGGACTCATACTTTCTCGTAAATGTCCCTTCTGATCAACCTTCCACCTGCTCTTGTAGAATAGCATTCTCCTTCGGACTCCATCGATAGTGAGGAAGTTTGGGAGACTTGCTCCAGGCACTAAGTCAATATAGTGCTGAATATCTCTCATAGGCGGAAGACCCTCAGGCATCTCATCAGGCATGATGTCCCGGAATTCTTCTAACATCGGTTGCAATGGCTTAGGAATCTCTTGCGAGCTCGGAACTGTAGTTCCCTCGGTCACCAATGCGATGATCTCTCGGGTATTCTTGACTTCTTCCATGAACTCCGATCCCGTGGTCAGAAGGACTTGTTTCTTCTCGGAACGAGTAGGAGTGTTGAACGACTCTCCCTGTAATGGCCGAAATATTATCTTCCGACCATCACGGAAGATGATGTAGACGTTGTCTCTGCCTTTGTGTTGAGCATCCACGTCATATTGCCAAGGTCTTCCCAAGATTATGTGGCACGCATCCATCTCTACTACGTCACACAACACCGAGTCTGAGTAGTGTTTTCCAATTGAGAATGTCAAAGCGACATCTCTCGGAAACTTGTGTCTCGGTTCCTCGCTTAATCCATCCAATCTTGTAAGGCGAGGGGTGCTTCTCAGTTTTGAGGCCCAGTTTTCTGACCATTGCCTCGGAGACGACCTTTTCTCCACTACCACCATCAATGATGACATCACACACCCTCTGGTTGACGGTGCAACGCGTTCGGAATATGCTGTTTCTCTGAGTTTGCTCCTCTTTCCTCGGTGTTAACATTAAACGCTGAATAACCAAGGAGAGCAATATACCTTCATCAGCATCAGCTGGCTCCTCTTCGTAATCGGGTTGATCATCCCCGATCGCTTCGATCTCTCCATCCTCTGCGCCTGTCTCGGTCTTGATCAAGTTGACCATCTGCCTTCTAGGACATTGATGTGATCTATGCCCCGGTTGGTTACACTTGAAACACTTATCTGGATCGGGCCGAGCATAAGGC
>FXXK01001055.1:40680-91805 GCA_900184695.1 Betula pendula
AACCCACTTAAAACAAAGCAAAAAAATTGTTTTTTTTGCTTTGTTTTTTGTTTTCGTAAGATTGCTGTGTATATGATTTTTTTTTTAAAAAAAAAAATTCTTTGTTTTTTCTTGTATTTTCATAAGTGGGTTGAAATATATTTTTTTCAAATTTTTTTTTTATATAATTTTTGTTATTTTTTTTTTAAGGGGTTGGAGCAAATTTCCTCCAACCTGGGTTGGAGGAAATTTGTGTCCATTACATATTACTCCATGTAGTATAAGAAAAAACTCAAAAGTCCTTGTGGTTGGCCAAAATAACAAATCACTTCCTAAAGCAAATTTTCGTCAGTCATTTTTACAGAAATCGTTAGTTTGCCATGTTAAACCAATAAAGTAGCGCGCTACTATTAAAATGACTGATGTGACAAACTCACGATTTCTATTAAAATGACTAACAGAAATTTGCTTCAGGGAATGATTTGTTATTTTGGCTAACGACAGGGACCTTTGAATTTTTTCTTATACCACAGGAAGTGATCTATAATTTAGGCCAACCACAAAGACTAATTTTATAATTTTCCCAAGAAAATATATAATGAGACATAATGTTTCTTTACTATGAAATATTCCTTTAAATCACATATTTATTAAGAGATTTGGGTGCTCGGTCGCACATAGGCATTTTATTAATGTTCTAGATTTTTTTGTCATTTACCATGAATCACAAATTGTAACATAATGAATGACAAACAGTAACGTATTAATTTGTGCCATACCATTAAAATTTTTCATTCTCATCATTAGTTGGAGTAATAATGGTAAGGATTTCATTCTTAAAATAACCTTTTAACCATAATCTGTAATTAAACTACTACTATTTTTGTAACATCAATGTTTGCAAATATGAGTTGTTCCTCCCAAAATGTAATGGAATAAGATCAAGTCTCCACCAAAGAAATTCTGTAAAGCCTTTACACTATAAAATCCTAATCAGTTCCAAGATCCACTTTAAAGGAATATAGAGCATCACATAAGCATCATACCTCAAATATGGCAAAACTCTTTACCTTTTACTTCCTTCTTGTCCTTCTAATGATCAGCTACGGTGAATATTTAATCCTTTCTTTTTCATTTACCCTCTCTATATAAATTTTTTGATTTTCTTTTTGAGGCTTAGTCTCCATTTGTTTTTGAGTTTTAATAATTTATGAAAAGTATTTTCCGTATTTTTCGGTGTTTGTTCTTTAAACATTTTGTTTTCTAGTTTTTTTGTTGTTTTTTTTTTTTCTAGGCAATTTAACATACACCCAATGGGTACTGAATAGGAAAGAGAAGGTTAGAAGTATCACCCACTAAAGTATCCCATCCAGGCAAATGCTAACTAAAAGGGAACCCAACATTGCTAAAGAACACACTGAGCTCTCCCACTCCTTGACCGATGTTGGACTAAGTCCCATAAATATACCCTATGGGGTTTTTTTCTTTTATTTTGGAAGTAATATGGCCTATGGGTTGAACGTCCCAAATCTCACCTACTACCTTATATAGAAGTGGGTAGAATGCCAAAAGCACAATTTGCCCAGCAATCCATTGGTTTTGTCAGGAAAGTTTGCAATCGTACGAGCTACTAAGGGCTCGTTTGGTGTCAAATTTAATTTAATTTTATTTGATTCTATGTTGACTTCACAAATATCGAGAAAAAAATAGATTTTGAAATTATGTTTGGATGGTTTAGAAAAAATATTTGAGTAGGTGATTATATTTGAAAAAAAATAATAAAATATTCTATTTTAATTATTAAAATATATAGTTTTTTAAAAAAAAGAAAAAAAAGAAAAAAGAAAAAGCTTGGGTGGTAAACTAAGAAACTATGGTTCTCCATTTGACCCTTACCAAACTACCCTCTATTTATTGTTGAATTTAGTTATTTTCCATTATGAAAATGAAAAATCAAGAATTATAGTCACAATTCCTACTTAGCATTAGAGTTATCCAAAAATTCAAGCCTAATAGGTAAAAATCAACCTCATAATTTGGAGAAATGGTTTTTTCTATTTGAAACAATTCTACATTGTCATGCATGATTGAAAAACTCAAATTTTATTGCGTCGTTGATTATTTAGTTTAGAATAATATTATTGTGAGTATGATTTTTGTTGAGTGCTAATTTTGTGTACAATAAAGATATTATTGGCAAATAGAAAGCAAACCCCAAAACAAAAGTTGTTATGGTGATTGATTTACACTTACTTTACAGGTGAGAAAATGGTGCCCATGGTGGAAGCAGCAGAGTGTCGTAAAGCTTGGAATTGTGACAAACATTGCGACGACCGTTGTAGAGAGCAGTACCATGGAGTATCAATGTGCTCCGTATTCCCTCCACCTGGTATTCCCAGTCAGTGTATCTGTACCTACCGTTGTTGATGTCACATTTCCATTCACATCATCTAAAATTGAAGATGTGATCAATAATATGGTCATGGGTATGAATCCATGTTAATAAAGATATATGTTACTAATTTGTTTCAATATTTTAAAGCATTTCAATACATCACCCCACCCAAAAAAATTCATTTTCATGCACCAAACGATATGGGGGGCCATGTCACAACGACTTTTGGAGAATGGCATGATGTATAGCACTACTCTATTATGTTTTAGATTTATTCTATACATTACCCCATTAGCCTCCCTCCCTCATCCTCTAAAAGGACGTGGTAAGAATGTACAAGCGAGGCAATTATTAACCGTTGATAATCGTCAACAACCACATAACTGTTTAAGCCGGTTGTAGTTAATAGTTTTAGTGCTAGCCAAAAGAGGTTAATAACCACAAACCAGTTTATAATATATATTAACTATAATTAAAATAATAATATTTGGATGAGGAGATTCTTACACATATTAAGAAGTGTTTATCCATTGCCATCAAATATTGGGTTATGGATGAGTTGGAATTTTTTGAAATTGAGTCATATACAGTGACGAGATAAGCATGTGGCGTGCCCATAAACAGAATATTAAATAATTCCAAGCCCGTGTGAATGTGATGTCTCGTCACTGGATGTCATGCTCAATGTGTTATCTATATAATTCTGACAGTAAAAAAAATGGTTACATTTTGTTAGTCTTTCACGAGAAGTAGCTTTGGAAGCAATAATAATAATAGGTACTATTAGTCCTAATACCTATTATTACTATTAATCTGTTCGGAGTTTATAATTGCAATAATAGGTACCACAATAAAATACAAAAAACCTGAAAAACAAAAAGATCTTTTGTTGAACTAATATGCCCAAACGCACACAAAAAAAGGCTCAAAATAGTCTAAAATAGGCCATAAAAAGAGGCACAATACACAAAAAGATGTTTAAAAGGCCCATTACTTGAAAAACGATTAACTGTTAATAATTGGGCCTTTAATAATCGAATAGTGTTTAACTGCTAACCAGCCTAACAGTTGCAGTTAAGAGAGAATAACCGCAACTGCTTGTACACCCCTCAAGTGTGGTCCCTTCAACTAAAAACCCTTATTTTTATGCACCAAATACTATGGGGGACACCACATCAACTTTTGGAGGGTACTGGTGTCTAGCATTATCAATTTTTAAACCTATTTTAAATTGTGAATAACTGCAACTGCTTATACACCCCTCGAGTGTGGTCCCCTCAACTAAAAATTCTTATTTTTATGCACCAAATACTATGGGAGACACGTCACATCAACTTTTGGAGGGTGCTGGTGTCTAGCAGTACTCAATATTTTAAACCTATATTAAATTGTTTCTTTTGATATTATTCTATCAATTTTCTTTCCAAATTTAATATATATATTATATATATATATATATATATATATATATATATATATATATAACAATTAATTATTTATAATTATAGATTAATAGTAGTCTTGACACACTCACAAATTGTGAGAACAAAGGGGGAAGCTGGTGTCCCCTTTTTTAGCCTAGCCCCACACTTGGATAAGGGACATGTGTCTCTTATCCAAGTGGGACAGGTGTCCCACATCAAAGGGACCATATCCAGCCATTAAAAAAATGGCTGCATGGGTGTCCCACAAGGGTTGGATGATGTCATCCAACCCGATCCCACCAAATAGACTTTGTAGTTTATCAACTGCCAGGTCAACTCTTTTCCGAGCCATTTTCGGCCACTTCCCAACCTTCGATTGATAATAAATTTTTCGAACACGTAAAGGACTCTGAGAGGATCAATTTGACAAGGGTACAATCGTACAAAGCGTTTTGAGTTCAGTTAACCCCACTCTCAATGCCCTGAAATTTCCGGTCCAGTTTTTCATTTTTTATTTAATTGCACCCCAAAAAGTACTCCGATCGACTCCAAATTTACACCACGTATTCCTGACACGTGAAGATCATCTTGTAATTTTTTCTTCGAAAAATAACTCGAATTGACCTCCAATTTTTGAGTCACACTAATTCTTATTATGTTTAATGAGTAACAGAAATTTTAATATTCTTTATTACCATTTTTATCACACTTCCATCTTCTTTTATAAGATTTAGCTCTCTTGAGTGTTCTTCCCTCCATAAATCTCAAACATAGTCTCTCGAAAGGCCTCATTTGTCCAATTAATAATTTCTTATTTTATGAATAAAATTAAGGCCTTTAAATATAAATGAATATTTATTTCCATAAATATTATCACACCTCTTTAATATTTATTCAAAATAATCAAAGTATTTTTATTTATTCTTAATTTTCAAATTAAGACTTTTATGTTCAGGAGTTGAAATCGGGGGCGCTACACACTCCAATTCGATAAACCAACGGCTATTGGGGCGACAACGCAATAACTCAAATTTTTATTGCATCATTGATTGATTAGTTCAGAATAATATTATGGTGAGTAAAAATTTTGTTGAGTGCTAATTTTGTGTACAATATAGATGTTATTGACAAATAGAGGGCAAACCCAAAAACAAAAGTTGTTATGGTGATTGATTTACACTTACTTTATAGGTGAGAAAATGGTGCCCATGGTGGAAGGAGTAGAGTGTCATAAAGCTTGGAGCTGTGACAAACATTGCAATAACTGTTGTAGAAAGCAGTACAATGGAGTGTCAATGTGCTCTGTATTCCCTCCACCTGGTATTCCTAGTCAGTGTATCTATACCTACCCATGTTGATGTTACATTTCCATTCACATCATCTAAAATTGTATATGTGATCAATAATATGGTCATGGGTATTTATCCATGTTAATAAAGATATATGTTACTAATTTGTTTCAATATTTTAGAGTAATTCAACACATTACCCCAACCAAAAAATCCACTTTCATGCACCAAACGATATGGGGGGACCATGTCACAATAGCTTTTGGAGGATGGCGTGATGCATAGCATTACTCTATTATGTTTTTTGATTTATTCTATACATTACCCAATTAGCCCCCTCCCTCATCCTCCAAAAAGGCGTAATAAGAATGTACAAGCGAGGTAGTTATTAACTACTGATAACTGTCAACAATCACATATAATACTAGCAATAAAAAAATGGTTGCATTTTGTTAGTCTTTCACGATTAGTAGCTTTGGAAGCAATAGTGATAATAGGTACTATTGGTCCTAATACCTATTCTAACTATTTATCTTTTAGAGTTTACAAAAGTAATAAAAGCTATTATTGTAAGCAATGTTACCACAATAAAATACAGAAAACCCAAAAAATGAAATGGTTTTTATAGAACTAATAGGCCCAATGAAGGCCCAAAAACACACAAAAAAGGCCCAAAACAATATAAAATAAGCCATAAAAAAGGCTCAATACACAGAAAGAGGCCCAAAAGGCCTATTACATGAAAAAAGATTAGTGGTTAATAACCACATAACTGTCGGTTAGTGTTTAACTGCTAACCGGCCTAGCTGCTGCGGTTAAGAGAGAATAACCGCAACTTGTTATACACCCCTTAAGCGTAATCCTCCAATAAAAAATAAAATAAATAAATAAATAAAAAAATAAAAAAACCCATTTTAATGCACCAAATGCTACGGGATACACACCACATCAACTTTTGGAGGGTGGTGGGATAATGGGGTGATGTATAACATTACTCAATGTTTTAAACCTATTTTAAATTGTTTCTTTTGATATTATCCTATCAATTTTTCTTTTCAATTAAAAAAGAAAAGTATCTTGAAAGGTAATCTAAAGCTTGCTTGGTTATAGTTCTTTACCATTCAAAGATGAATTGAATTTTGTAAATTGCCACTTATAACTCAAACTAAGATCGAACTTTATGAAGAACATGTGAAGAACAATGTTATGTTAATATGAATAACAAGAACATAAGATTTTGGCCACTCCTTGGCTATTGGAAAAAAACTTTTCTTCTTGCTGCTCCAACGAATACATGCAATCTCAGGGATTATAAGACCTTTAGATCTTCTTTCCAATGACAAAGAATAACCAAGAGTATAGGCTCTTATCTTGCTCTTCAAATCTTAAACTTATTTTCGAAAGTTAACTAAAGAATATTAGTTCTTCATTAATTGTTATGATTGTGTATATTGCAAGAGCTTCAGGCTTCTTTATTTATAGACTTAGAATACTAGGAGAAATGAGAGAACTAGTCCATGTGGGACTTGTAGGAGTGTGATGCATGGGGCCATGCATTTAATCAATGGCCCATGTGTCTCCTACATTGGTCTTGGGCTTAGGTTTTATCCAAAGCCCAGTCTCCCATTCTTGCATCTTTTGCACGGTTTTTCTCTAGCTCATATTTTAAGAAATTAAAGCAGCCCAATAAATAAAAAGTCTGACCTGGTTAAATTATATTAGCTTGGTGAGAAAACTAAAAAGAAAAATAAAAACTAGCTTCAAATAGTCACGACTATCCCAAGTCACTATTTATTTAATTACAATCGATTCCACTAAACAATTGTAATTGCACTCTACTTTATATTTTTTATTAAATCAATTAATCCCTTAGACTTACTTAATATTGACTTTTGATTCTCTATGAAATCTTTCGTAGCAGAATTAAAGTCAAAGACACTATCACTTTAACTATCTACTTCTTTATCTTTGAGTCACTGATTTTATAGATTATTCTCGTACTTGTGAAATCTTATCACATGTACATCAATATTTCGGTATTCTTTACCAAAATGCCCTAGCTAGGGACTAAGAATAATCCAATCCATAAAATCTATCTCAAGAGAAAATTTCTTATACTTTTTAAGAAAAGAATTTAGATTCCTTATTGAGAAAAGCTTTCACAATGCTACATGTGATCACCCAACACACCGAGAATGTTGATCACAGTAAAGGTCTCACTCATAAATGCATCAAAGTGACATCTACTTCACATCTGATTACACAATCCTCTGAGGATTTAGAATCAATGTCATAAGAAGTCTCAGGAGTTACAGTCTTTCCCATTGACAATATTTTTGTGGAAATAACTCTCATGGTCCGTTCAGTACATAACACCTACACATTAACCTGAAGCCTCCAACTTTGCTTAATTAAGGTAAATCATCAAGATTGATGTATAACAACCTTCGCAAATGGAATACCCGATTTCATGACCGACTGTGAACAACTCAAGATTTAAAACTACAAGGTTTATAGACTTAGGCTTTGTGTGATAACCCCGTAACTCACACCATACACCATATTCAATGTAATCTAAAGACCTTTCACATGCATAATATACATAAACATAATAAGAATGTAAGAGATCATATGTCATATGTTCAAATAATTGAATCAGTAAATAACAACTTATATTAATTACAAACTTAAATGTCAATTATAGATATTAAATCATTGGGATTTATGACATAATCCCCAACAGATTGGCTTAGGATATGAATATGATCCTCTCATCACCACTCAGATTGATCCTATTTCCATTGATGATTTTAACATTTAGGGGGGGGGGGGTGCGAGTAACATCATAGTTTACTAGTTAGATAGAGAAAGCTCTCGAAAAAACGCTCCCTCTGAAACAAACCCCCCCCCCCCCCTCTGCTCCGAGCTAGGGAATTCTTCTGTCCTCCCTTCCCCCAACCAGATGTCTCCATGTAATACCTCGATCCTAACCCTAGTTAAGAGATGGAGTATTTTGGACCCTAGGGTTAGTTGAGTCGAGGCAAGTTCAAGGGAATTTTTGGGTTCGGTCGAACCTCCAAGTCATTTTCAGACTTGGAGGATCAATCCTCTCTACCAAACGATTGATCCTGGACACCAGATGATCAATCCTCCCCTCCTGTCAATGACAGGATCGATCATCCCCTTTTCAGAATCGATACTCTAGCGTCAAAATGAGATTTTAGGGCTTTTTAAAGCCTTAGTGCGGCTGTAACCTCTATAAATTCATTATTTACTTTCTCTTGACCATATTGCACGAATTCCAATGTGTGAAAATATTGTTAGAGCGTCGTTGTGCCATTTGAGCTTTGTTTTCATCGTTCTTTCTGATTTTGGGAGTTTCTAAACCTTACAAGGTGAGTGTGATGATTGGTTGCACCAATCATCGTTGTTTATTATTTATTCCCTTAGGTCAGTGTTGTGTTAGTGATATTTTAAGATTGTAGTTTGTGTTTTCTATTAAGCTATGATTATTTTATTGTTCTAGAGTCGTTTGACCGATTAGTTTGAGTTTTAACCATAAGATTGTTAAAGCTTGACCCTATAAGTGTTCCAAATGCTATAGGAGTCATTCTAAGGTTGGAATTGGTCATTTTGGAGGTTGGGAGCGTTCTGGATGTGTTGGGAAGCGTTTCTGCTGGTCCATGACCAATCCTGCTCACACCAAGATCGATCCCAAACTATCAGGATCAATCCCAGCTACTCCAAGATTGATCATCCCCTATCCAGAACCTTGTTTCGTTAGTTTTTGAGTTCTAAGTCAATGCCTTTTGTCCAGGAGAGTTGTCTAACACTATAGTTGTTTGCAAAGGATCATCTTGAGGAGTCTGGAGTTAGTTTTGAGGAGTTTTCCCACGACTCAGGGGAGTGATGCTCACATGGATATTATTGTGTAATTGCATGGTTACAACATTCTATTTTGTTATGATCAAGAAAACGTGCATGACTTTTATTGCACGAACTTCATTTTATGAACATGTGAACTTTCTTGTTTATGCATATGAGATAATTGAGAATATGAGATAAGCTGATGTTCGTGTAAAACATTTTTATATCATGCATGCATATAAAAGACAGTTAAGATAATTACATTTTGTTTTACATGACCTTGTGTCATGGCTTCCATTATATGGGCAAGGCCCTACGGTCCAAAAGTATTTTATATTTTGTCTTTGGATCTAATAGACTAGTAGTAACCAGTGCAATCATGTTTACATGGTGGTTACAACCATGGCATTGTCTAGCAACCTGGGCCACCCAGGGTCAGACTCGGCCGAGCTGTTGAATAATGTTCATTAATTTGTGCACATCGGGGCACCAGTGTGTACCAAAGGTTCTTTTGAGAATGCCCAAATTCGAGCGGGAATGGATAAGGGCCTGAGTAGACCATATGGAGTTGTGCTATAACAATATGATCAGATTATCATGTATCTTATATATGTATTGTATTGCATATCTTTTCAAATGTTATAATTGTCTTTCACGATGATATGGTTTAATGAATAGAAATCTTTTTGTAAAACCTATGAGTTCACTACATTATATAACTGTTTCATATGGTTTAATCTCACTAAGTGGTGGACTTATGCTTGATCTTTTTCTTTCCACCTAGGGGACACTTTGGTATTTCATAGATAGTCAGTAGCAGTCAAATGGTAGGCCTAGTGGGGAGATATGTATGTGTGGAGGATATAATCTGAATTATCTTTGAGCTTCTAGGTGCGGATTTGGAGTACATGAAGAGATTATGGGATTTAGGCGATGATGCGTGAAACAAGTTGATTGAGATAATTTATCTGTCATATCTGATTAAGACTCGCCTTTGATTGATGATTATTTGGAGACTTTGTTTTATGTTTGGGAGTTGGTTATTGTTGATGACTTGATATTTTATTCAATTGGATTTGTATCTTTTGGTTTAAGTTTACTTTTGAGGAGATTTAATTATGTTCCGGATATTGTTTGGATATTATTTTGATTATGGAATATTTAGTGAGTTATTTTGCAATACATATTAATTCTTTCGCTGTGATTGTTAGATAGATCCCTTCGGACTTATTTATTTAGTAAATAAATCTGGAAAGGTGCCACGAGTCTACCACGGTTTAGTTAGTACTCGGCAAGGCGTTACACTACACCACGAGCCTCCTTAGATTGTTTTTTTTAATCTTTTTTTATCTTTTTACTTGGGGGTTTTTGAGTTCATATCTCCATCAATCCACCTCTATCATCTATCCACCGCTTCTTCACTTCTTCACCTTCACTGGTCTTCTCTCTTATACCCTATAGCTTTTGTCCCATCGAGTGTATGACACGCACCTCCATGGCCCACGTGGGCTACACGCTCCACCTTTATCATGAGTCTATACAATAGATTCATGGTCTACTGGCGTTTTCTGAAGAGCCCTTTTAGTCCTTCAGATTTCTCAAATTTGGTTCTAAGATTCAACAAAATTTGATCTGGTTGGGCTTCAGATCAGATTTTGTTGAATCTTATCCAGATTTGAGAAATCTGAAGGACCAAAAGGGCTCTTGTTAACACCCCCAATTTTCAACAAGGGCCGCTAACAACCAACTTTGATAGTAGCATTCTCTTCTCATTCGCCTTTCACCTTTGAGGTCTCCCTTTGGAGTAGTGAGGTGCTAGTTGTTTGTCTAGATTAGGGTTTCCGTTGATTTGCTTGTAATTAATTTTGATTTTTTCTAGATTTTGTTACTATAATGTTTGTTGTCTGTAATTTGGTCTCTTCTGTTATATTTTTTTAAAAAAAAAAAAAAAATCGGGGGATTCACTTGCCTAAGCTGCTATGGGAAACCTAAGACAAAGAATTTATTGGACTTTAAAACTATCATACCTTAAATTAGAAAAAGTGTTATATCACATCATGTTAAACAATGGTTTATCTCATATGATAAGTTTCCATTTTATTCATATGTATATTAAAATTTTAGGGATAATTATCCTTTGATCTATGTCGGAAAATGATCAAGAAGCAATTCAATACCATCTAGGGTGGTGGTTCATTGGCCCAAGAAAATCCCCAAAGTTGTTAGGTATATACTAGGGTATGGGTTCAAATCCTGCAATGGGAATCTCTATGTCTGATTAGTGTAAACCACCTTGGTTTTCATTGATGCTCTAGTAGGGCTAGTTGGGTCAGGGTACGGCTTAATCAAACTTAAGGGAGCGCTGTGGTTCCCATTGTCTAGGCCCTTCATGTGTGGCTCTTAGCGGATGGGTACTACTATAGTCACGCCTAGATAAAATAGCCACGGTTGCTACTCTTTTGAATAGGAAAAAAAAAAGCAATTCAATTCTTACCACTTTACAAGCTACTAGGTTTATGTTTCCAATTTAGTAAGATGTATAAACTTCACAATTTGCATTGCATAGAAACAAATTGAACTAAATTGGTCAAGACCTCCTTGTCCTTTTAGCCATTTTCACTTTAAAAAGCCAGCTTTTTGAATTTAAACCCATCTGAAATTTGAGATCTTAATCTTTTCCATTACATAAATTGTTGTAAAAATATAATTATGCACATCAAATAAAAAATATTTTTCAAGACTAATGTTAGGAATCATATTTTTATCTCACAATATTAATGTGGCAGTTCCAACCAATCCTTGGATTAGTCATTGTAAAGAAAAAAAAATATCAATTAATTGGGACTGCCACATCAGCATTGTGAAATAAAAATGTGTTATCTTAATAGGGGTGTTAGATGAGCCCAGCTATTCGTGAACTTGGCTCAGTTAAACTCGATTCGGTCTCAGTTACAATAATAAATAAGTCATTCATGAACACAATAATTTGCTCAAGTATTAAATGAGACATACTCATATAAATTCGGTTCAACTAAGATAAAGCTCGTGAGCTCGGCTTGTATAAGTTCGACTTGACTCGTTCAGCCCAAACCGTTAGCTCGCTCATAGATTTTATAAATATACATTTTATTAATATATATCTATGTATAATATAAAAATAGGTTTTATAAATATAACATACATACACAGGATATATAAATATATATATATTAATATATATATATATATATATATATATATATATATTATATATATATATATATATATATATATATATGTGTGTGGTGTGTGTGTGTGTGTGTGTGTGTTGTGGTGGTGTGTGTGTGTGTGTGTGTGTGCTAATAATTAATGTGTTACTGTATATTAATTATAATTATAACTATGATATATAATATTATGACATAGGGTTTAGTTTTTTTTTTAAAAAAAAACTAGAATATTTTATATTCCATTGATAACAAATCAAGAGCATATAGCTTTATATCAAGAGCATAAAGTTCAGATAAACATAACACAACGCTATGAAATTACATAGTCATAGATTTAGACAAAAAATCTTACAATTGAAAAACTACCTATGACTTCAGCTTTCACTAACTCATATACAACTCCAGTTAAAAAACAGATTTGCTCCAAGTAGACTAAATCTAAGACATGGGTAGCCCAAATTCTCACCAACTTTATTTTATCAACCGTGAGAAATAGTCTCACACACTGATCTACTCCTCATCGACCCTAAAGGTCAGGAGACAACACACGTCCTCGACTCAAAGGCCAGGACAACAGAAACCAAAAAAAAAAACAAACAAATTCTCACCGAAAGCACGGCATCGTAGGTACGCTTCGGCACGCGAGACTCAATTGTTGATCGGCACAGAGTGATAAGAAACGGAGAAACCGGCCGAGACAAGTAGATCTGAGCTTGAAGAAACTAGATCTAGATCTAACACAAAATCATCAAACAGAAACCAAAAAAGCCTATAGAGAAGATGTCGAGTGTAACGCTTGTTTCATTATTAGATTTAGTAACTAATTTTTTTTTTTTAAAACATAATATAATCATGAACTAGATCGATCGTCACAATGTGATAGAAATACCTCTGTCATACATATATCTCACAACGTATCATGAGATTATATCTATTACATCAGAATCACATATCACATATAATATAAACTGAGCGGAAGCATATACTATGGGTAGGGCTGTAATCGAGTCGAGTGAGTCGAGCTTTAAGATTTTCAGCTCGGTTCGTTTAAGAAAATATTTAAACGAACTGAGCTCGAGTTCGAGCCGGGCTAAAAAACCCCAGCTCAAGCTCAGCTCGTTAGACAATACCCGAGCTCGAGCTCAAGCTCACGAGTTCTCGAGCTCAAGCTCGCGAGTTCTCGAGCTCGATTAAAAGGCTTTGACGAGTCGAGCCCGAACTTGATGAAAATGTTTTTCAAGCCTTAAATGGGCCAGCTATGCTTATTTAAGGCTTATCAAGCCTTAAATGGGCAGTTGGGCTCATTTAAGGCTTTTCGAGCCTTAAATGGGCAGCTCGGCTCATTTAAGCTCGTTTAGTTATTTGAATAGTTTTTAAAAATGTGATTAAAAAAAACTTTTTTAAAAAAAAAAACACACTAATTAACATGATTAATTAAAGATATAAACTTTTGAGCATTTATAAGCATATTTGAAAAATTAATACTACACATAAATAAAAGAAATTATAATAGCATTGCTAAGTATATAATGATAATGAATCAATGATATAAATTATAATGATTAAATTTAACAAAATTTTATCTTATTCCTATTATTATTTGATCTAATGTTTATATAATTATATGGCATAAGTACAATGGTCGATAACTTAGATCATATGATAATGATAATGATAAGTATATAATGATAATAAATTAATGATATAAATTATAATGACTAAACCTAACAAATTTTCATCATATTCCTATTATCATTTGATCTAGTATTTATATAATTATATGGTATAAGTGATAAGTACAATGTTAGATAACTTAAATCATATGATAATAATAATAATAAGTATATAAGGATAATGAATCAATGATAATAATCATAAGTCATAAGTATGATAAAGTATTATAATCATAAGTCATAAGTCATAAGTCATAAGTATTCCTAAATGACAATACTTAGGTGATATCACAACTCATGCTAAATATTTTTTGATCAATTAATCATTATATACTTAGCATGATTTGTGAACGTATAATAATTTATGATCATTATATACTTAGCAATTTAGCATGATTTGTGAGCTTATTATATAGTTAGCATGTCATAAAATTATATAATGATTTGTGATCACATAATATTATTATTATATGATCATAAATTGACTAAGCTCGTGAGCCTTAAATGAGTCGGTCTACTCGAGCATTAAACGAGCCAGGCTCGCGAGCCCTAAACGAGCTGGTCTATTCGAGCCTTAAACGAGCTAAGCTTACGAGCCCTAAACGAGCCAGTCTATTCGAGCCTTAAATGAGTCAGGCTCGTGAGCCTTAAACGAGCCGGTCTATTCAAGCCTTAACGAGCCAGGCTCACGAGCCCCTATTGAGCTTAGTCAGACGAGTCGGGTATATATCACTAACTAATCGAACGGGCTTTTACAGTAACGAGCAAGTTTGTACTGTACCGAGCTCGAGCTCGAGTCGAGTTTAACTGAGCGGGTATCGAGTGCGCTCGCGAACATGCGGGCTCATTTACAACCCTTATTATGAGAGTAATCAATACACATAGAGCTGACAATAAAAATACTAATGATTAAAGCTTACATTGTAACATATACAAAAAGAATAGCTATACAAACCGTATTACATACGACACTTGCCAAATATATAATAACATTGTTTGTGAATACATCACAACAATATACAAAAGAATAGACTATCTAACAAGTCTATACAAAATAATAGATCCTTCGTAATAGCCAAAGTAATAGGCCACGGGATCCTCATCCACTCCCTCAGAACCTGCATCAACATATATGTAACCATAAAGATCATCCATAATTACATAGGCGGAAAAGAAAATGGTAAGTCAACAGTTTCAGTGAATAAAAACCCACTGACTTTTCGCAATGAACCAAAGAGTTAGTTTACATGAGTTTACAATAACATCTACTAAAAGTATGACATTTATTTTTGAAACAAAAAGAAGCTGATGAAATAAACATTGTAGTCATAAAAGCATCTAAAATATAATAATATCTGAGTACGTATAAGAATATTCCAATCTCCCTACTTGGAAGTATACACATACGTACACGTCTATCTTTTAAATATACCATATAACCCAGCTACACTCATATAGAAGCATTCCTTCCCCAATGAGTGAAAACACAAGTATATAAATATATCTAAGCAATAAAACATAAATCTCATATGTAACTAGCCGTAAGAATATACATATGTGTTTTTCCATTAAACCTCATATGCATATTAATACATCTATGATAAAGTCTATTAAATCATCATATGCAATTAGCCGTAAGAATATACATATGTATTTTTTCATTAAATTTCATATGCATACTAATACGTCTATAACAAAGTCTAATAAATCATATCATGAAATATCTCATAAATCAATCATGACATAATTACGCCCACATACTAGTGATACAACCCTTATGAGCGGACACAAGTATATAAGTATTACTAACATCACTCTCACAAATTATCATAAAATCATCATGTTCATCATGCAATGCTTTAGCGCTGTTGCACGCAGCTTTATACAACCCTTGCAGCTTGAGTTCATATACACTTTTACTCTAGCTCTTTATCTCTGCTCTATTACACATAGTTTTTAACAACCCCTGTGACTTGAGTTTGTATACTCTCTTATGCTCTTTATACATATGCTCTTAAATAACATGTAAACACTTTAGTCATAATTCATTTCTCAATACAAATATCAATAAATATCATGAAATTTAATCAAGTCAATCTTTCTGTCATAAACACAAATCACAATAAATCATCAATAACTCATCATAAATCACTCATCAATCTTAAGAAAATAATTGAAAGCATAAATCATATGTTATCATAAAATACCATTGGTTTGTTTTTTAACATTCATAATATTTCTTCAACTCATTTGAAAACATTTCTTTTGTTTAGAAAATAAAAGCATCTCCTAAACATCAAAACACTTTCCGCTTGACAAATCACTCTTCTAGGTTAAATGTTCAAGCAATGCCCGCTGCATAAACACATTGCTAAAACATTAACAATTATACACTCATACTTAAAACCAAACACTAATACAAGTATCAAAGTAGTCCATGAGTAACCCATAAAATTGTAGGATTCCAAATAGCATTTAAATAGCCCACAATGTTAACCTATAGAAAAATACTAAGGTTAAACATCATAAAACACAACAATATATAATTAAGAAAAACCTAAAGTTTAGGCTTCTTACCTCAAATCTTGAAGAATCCAAAGTTTGTACACCACGAAACTTCAATCCAATGTGGAATAAGCTCAACCCAACAAGAATCCTAGGAGATTACTTAATATTAAGTCATACATTCAAGAATATATGCCAAACATTGAGAAACTAGGGTTTCAAGAATTTTTACCTTAAATCGATTGGTGGAAATAGCTCTCCAACGCCGAGGATCTTGATTTCGGTGTTAGAAATGTGATTGAAAGCTCTCAAAGATCAATACCCAAGATTTGGGTATGAACCCTAAGAGAGAGAAGAAAGAAAATAGCGGGAGGAAAAAAAGAAATCGAAAAAGTGGTTGAAAAATTTCGTTTCAGCCTATTTATAAGGCTGAAAATACATTGTCATCTAGACCAAAAACAGCATTTTTCGTCCGAGCCAGCTGCAGACAAGACTTTTTGAGTGAACAGTAATCAGTCCAAATGGTGCTGCGGACAAAGCTCATTGTCTGCTCAATTTAGAAAATTTTCATGAAATACTAAGTTGTATAACTTAGAGTCAGCTTTTCAATGCCATAAATTTTTACTCAATCGGGGTTCGGAATCAAAAGTTATGATCATTTTAAACCAACTAGGTTAAAACTGAAACTACCAATTCAAGTGAAAAACCACCGAAATATTTTCCTAAAGCTTTTTCACTGCGTTTGTCCATTCTTCTTACTTTTAATTAACTTTTTTTCATTATCTTTTTAAAGTAATTTATAATTCTTAACTAAAAATCTTGGGCATTACACCAAGCACTGCTACAAGGGACGAAAAGGGAGAGTGACATAGGGTTTAGTTGAACTAACATATTTAATGGTTAATATATTATTATAACTATATACATAAACATAATATATGACACATCACACATGGTTAACTATAGTTATATGCTATTCTTACTTATATTATACATATTCTATAGTCTACTCTCTAGTTCTATATAATAACATATTGTTACCTATAGACATAGAGTTATATAGTATACTATATAATGTCTCATATAGTTACATATTATATATTTATACTATAGTTATCTATAATATACAAGTATTAGTTACTAACATAATCATATATGAGATATTCTATAGTTTATAGTTATAACTTATAACTTATTAGTTATTATGTTACTAGTCATTGGCTAATACTTAATATGTTAATACTAGTTAAAAATTATAATATGTTAGATTTATATGTTACTAGTTATTATGTTACTAGTGAATATGTTACACTTTTAGTTATATATTAGTACTAGTTAACATGTTGCTATGTTTTAGTTGATCTGTTACTAATTAATAATTATAACATGTTAAGCTTATATGTTACTAGTTAATAATTATAATATATTAAACTTACATGTTACTAGTTATCATGTACACCGTTAATATGTTAGTACTAGACTATCAGTTATTATGTTATTAGTTAATATGTTAGTATTTATTAGTTAATAATTATAATATGTTATACTCTTTTTTTTTTTTTTTTTTGAACAAATCTTAATCTCTCATTAAAAAACTCAAATACTTAGAGCAAATTGCTCTAAAGAAACAATATCACAGATACATGTAGGAATTTCTTCCATCCAAACATGACTTATGAATTGTCTAACGACAAACTTAGCTAGCCCATGGGCCGAGTAATTTGCCTCTCGACGAATGTAGTTAACCTACCAACTAGCCAGTGATTTTATCACCTGAAGCGCATCTCCTTCCAAGATGACATGTTGAAGACCCAGATCTTTGCTAAACACAGCAGCATGGAAAGCTGCCAGAGCTTTCACTGCAACGGGCTCAAGGTTTCCCAACTTTGTCAAACTTCTAGCTGCTATCAAAAAACCCGCAAAACCCCGCACCACTATACCAATTCTCATACGTCCATTATCAGAGTCCACCGCTGCGTCCCAGTTTACCTTATAACGGCCTTCAGAGAGAGGCTTCCATACAATTTGGATCCCCTCCCTAGCTTCCGTAGTCAAGTCAGGACCTTTCAAATTTGCCTTTCTGTACACCTGTACGGACTCCGTAGCACCACATACAATAGAAGTAGGCGAGTTAAATCCCCCTCCATGAACCACAGAGTTACGCCTAAGCCAAATCTTCCTTGAAATGCACACAAACAATTCAAATTCCTCCTTGTCACATTTATTGAACATTTCGTCCACCACCTGTAAAAAATCAGGTCCATAGTATGTGCTTTTCTGAAATTTTCTCCCATATTCCTCCCAAACATCCATTGCTAATTGGCAACTCCAAAGAATATTGTTGACTGTTGGGGCGCCCACATGGACACGCCCCTCAGCATGTTTCAAGGAAATATGCGTTACAAGCCAGCGCATAACACCTGGCTTGTAGAATTAAAACTAACAAGCATAACGCCTGTTGGTTGTGATGATAGGCGTTATGCCTGCGAGAAAATTGGAGTAACGTCCATGCGTTACTCCGATTGTAGCTCTTCCCCATCAATGGGGGAGAGGCTATATAAAGCCCCCCATTTGATGGGTTGGATCATTGAATCATCACAGAAATCTCTCTCTCAGTGTTTTTCTTTTTTTATGTGCTCTTAGACTGTGGGTTTAGGGAATATCACTCCAGAAAATTCTGGTGGTGTATTCTGCCACCGGGAGGAAGAAGAAGACAACAGAAGACTCACGTAGAACAATACTTGATCGCAGTGCAAGTGAGGTACTGCCCTATTCCGCTGTGCTATGTAATTATATTTTTCTAACATTGGTATCAGAGCAATTGATATTGTTCTCGTGATTATAGTCACTGTGTACTACTTATTTTTCTGGAAATTTTTTATGTAAAATACTTACTGTTGCATCTGCAATTGATGGTTATAATCCTCCTACATCACCGCTGACCCACCACTGCACCACCATGCGCATCTTGAGTGAGTGCCACACAGTGGTGCGCGCACCGCCGAGTCTTGCACACCCAAAAGAGGCTGTAAATTTTTTTTTCAGCAAGACCCACAATGGCGTCACTGGGTGACGCCGCACCTAGCGTCGTTGGTGGATTGAACCACCGTGATGCAGTGGCAAAGCAGAAATCGCGGTGTGTTTTCTGTTGTGGTGATAGCGCCATGGATGGGCGACACTGTGTAACATTTTTTTTGGGGGGAAAACTGAGTGGGCGGCGTGATGAGTAGAAGAAGAGATGTAATCGGGTAGGATTTTTTTTTTCTCTTAAAACTTGAATGTGCAGGGCCAGTATTTTTTTTTTCTCTTAAAACTTGAATGTGCAGGGCCGGTATTTTTTCTTAAAACCTGAATGCAGGGCCGGTATTTTTTTCTTAAAACCTGAATGTGCAGGCCCATTGAAATTTTTTAAAANAAAAAAAATATTTGAAAGCCCTTATTGGGCCTAGCGGGCTACAACTCAGGAAAGCAAACAGCAGACCCAAATGATTCAGCTTACCCAACTCTTACCCGGTTACATATTAAATCATTTATAAATTTTTTTTTGAATGGTTTGAGGGTCAAAACCAGGACCTCAGGATCTCTACACCAGGGCCTTACCATTGGGCCGCAGGTACTCCATTGATAAGAAATGCCTTCACCTTTATTATATATGGCAAATACGTACTTTTTTTTTTCAGCATATATATATATATTTTATTCTTCCTATGTTATTTTGAAGAAGTGGGAGTATGGTTGAGTTGATATTATTTTTTTTCCCATACATAATTTTGCGTGAAAATTAAGTTGAATATTAGTAATTTAAGACTTATGGCACGGGCGATGATTAGGAAGCCTAGCGAATTTTCGATCCCGCGACGGGTTAATAATTGTTTTTATTTAACTTAGATTAAAGCAGCAAATTTTTTGTGTGTGTGTGTAATATCCCTTTGCGCATTTTTTGTAGTGATATGGCTTCAAAAGGCATTGTTGCTGATTTAAACAAAGGGGAAAAATTGGATGGGGAAAACTATGACAGTTGGCATCGTAAGATCCGATATGTCTTAAATGAACAAGAGGTCTTGGAGACCTTGTCCCATTCACTGACTGAGCCAGAAAAAGGCGATACTAAACAACATACAAAGGATCTTGCAGCCTTTGAAAATTGGCTCAAGAAGGATCGTTGTGCGCGCTTTACAATGTTAAGCGGCATGGACAACGACCTAATTGGTGAGTTCGAAGAGTATCCAACTGCTCAATAAATGTGGGAAGCACTGAAGTTAAAGTATGGTGGTACTTTAGCCACCCGACTGCGTGGATTGACCACGAGATTTGACTCCTATAAGATGAGCTCAGATCATAAGATGAAGTAGCATCTTAGAGTGATGTCATCCATGATCCGCGAACTCAAAGCAGCCGGAAACCACTTGACTGATGAGCAGCAGGTCCAAGCAGTGATTCGTTCATTGCCTAGCTCTTGGGAGACTATGAGCCAGAATTTGACGCACAATGAAAACATCAAAACTTTTGATGATGTGTCGCGTCATCTGGAACTTGAAGCTGAGTGCCTAGAGGCTGCTAAGCCAAAAAGTTCCGCGTACATGGCAGAGTCAAGTTCGCGTAGGGCATTCAGGCCCAAGAGCAAGAACAATCAAGGAGCTGTTGGACCAGCGCCAATGAAGCCAAGGACTTTCAAGCGCAAGAGAGGTAAGCGCGCTGGTATAAAAGATAAGTCCAAAGTGGTTTGTTTCAATTGCAAAAAGGAAGGCCACTTCGCTCGTGAGTGCACTGAGCCGAAGAAGGTACTCTCTGACTTTTCTCGCTATGTTTTTGTTACTAGCCATGTTATGGTTGCTTATTCCTCTCCTGTGTGGACTGTAGATTCAGCAGCAACCGAACATGTAGCGCGAGATCAGGTCGAATTTGTGGAGTATCGTCGAATTCCTATTGGGAGTAGAGACATCAAAGTGGGAAATGGAGCTAGGATGGAGGTACTCGGTATCGGTACCTACAAGCTGGATTTGCGAGGTGGACGCACTCTATTACTCCACGATGTGTTATACGCTCCTGAAATTCGACGAAATTTACTTTCTGTAGTTACTTTACTCAAATTTGGTTTTCGGCTTGTTTTTTATGATGGTGTTTTCATATATCTGGGAACAATTTATTATGGATGTGGTTTTATTTCAGACGAATTTTTTATTTTGGATTTGAATTATTATACTTCTGATAATTCATTTGCTTTGTTGACTTCTTCTGATAATGTGGATTCAGTTAAATGGCATGATAGACTTGGCCATATTGGGAAAGATAGGATGACTAGATTAGCTAGAGAAGGCCTCATAGGCAATCTCGCTAAGGTCTCTCTGCCCACATGTGAACATTGTCTATTGGGAAAGTCAATCAGAAAACCGTTTGGAAAAGCCACTAGGGCATTTTTCCCGTTGCAATTAGTCCACGCTGACATCTGTGGCCCAATGAATGTGAGGGCAAGACACGAGAGTGTCTATTTCATCACATTTATAGATGATTTTTCGCGATACGGTCATGTCTATTTGATCTCCCATAAGTCCGAAGCTTTGGATTGCTTTAGACGATATATGAGTATGGTTGAGAATCAATTGGATAGGAGTATTAAGGCTCTAAGAACTGATCGTGGACGTGAATATCTGTTTAAGCAATTTAAGAGGCTCTGTGATGAAAAATGAATCAAAAGGCAGTTAACGATGCCCAGAACGCCACAAAAAAATGGTGTGGCAGAAAGGAGAAATCGAACACTGCTAGAGATGGTTAGGTCAATGATGGCGCAAGCAAACCTACCAATATCATATTGGGGGGATGCACTTTTGATTGCTGCCTACATTCTTAACCGAGTGCCCTCCAAATCAGTACCTTCCACTCCTTATGAGTTATGGACCGGCAAAAAACCCATTTTGAGTTATTTGCAGCCATGGGGCTCAGCAGGTTTTGTTCATGACACTTCTCATAAGTATGGGAAGTTAGGCCCTAGAGGAAAAAGTGTATCTTTATAAGATACTCTGACCATTCCAAGGACTATGTTTTGATAGGTGAACAAACTGATGGAAGTGTGACTGAGATAGAGTCACGAGATGTGGATTTCATCGAGGATGAGTTTCCAAGCAGAGGTGAGGTTGATAAAAGCTTAGAGTTTTTTGAGACTATGGATCAAGAGGAAGGCGCCCTAAGTAGCCTAGTTGAGAATGAGGTAGAAATTCCTCAAGCTCCTAGGGACAGTGGGAGTGACTTGCCGCCTAGTGGGAGCATACCATTAGAGAATGATTTACAACAACCTCAGCCGCGTAGAAGCAACCGTGGATGTATTCCCCGTCGTCGTTTCAAGATTGAAGGGGAAGCTTTCATGATTGCTCCGCATGACAATGATGAGCCTAAAACAGTTCAAGAGGCTCTCTCATCTTCTACTAAAGAGGATTGGATTAAGGCAATGCATGACGAGATAGAGTCAATGAGGACTAACCAGGTCTGGGATCCGGTGCACCTACCGCCAAGGCGAAAGGCCATTGGGAACAAATGGGTTCTTAAGGTCAAACGCAAAGCGGATGGTTCAATAGAAAGGTACAAGGCTCGCCTTGTGGCGAAAGGTTATACCCAATAAGAGGGTATAGACTATGAGGAAACCTTCTCACCGGTAGTGAGGTTTGCCTCAATTTGTCTGATTCTGGCCATTGTTGCTTATATGGATCTGGAACTTTACCAAATGGACGTTAAGACAGCTTTTCTCAATGGAGAACTAGATGAGGAGATCTATATGGATCAGCCAGCTGGTTTCGTGGCCAATGGACAAGAGCGCAAAGAATGCAAGCTCAAACGATCCATCTATGGCCTGAAGCAATCATCTAGACAATGGTATCTTAGATTCCATCAAGCCGTTCTTTTGAATGGTTTTACGATGATCGAAGAAGATCATTGTGTTTATGTCAAATGGTCCAAAGGGAGTTTTATCATTATGTCGTTGTATGTCGATGACATTTTGTTGGCTGGAAATGATAAGGATATGATTGTCGCCACCAAAGGGTGGCTGTCCTCTAACTTTGAGATGAAGGACATGGGTGAGGCAGACTACATTTTGGGAGTTAAGATCCTCAGGGATCGTTCAAAGAAACTTCTAGGTTTGTCTCAACAAACCTATATAAAGAAGGTTCTTGAACGCTTTTAGATGAGTGATTGCAAACCTATTGACAATCCTGCTGCTAAAGGCAAAAACATGTACCAAGAGATGTGTCCTAAAACTCAAGATGAGATAGAAAAAATGGCTCGTGTTCCCTATGCTAATGTTGTAGGTAGCCTGATGTATGCTATGATGTGTACTCGGCTGGACATATGCTATGCAGTTGGCTTGGTCAGTAGATTCCAGTCTAACCCCGGACTGGCCCATTGGAAAGTAGTCAAGAGGATATTGAGATACCTCAGAGAAACCATGGACTATGTACTTTGCTATAAGGGTTCAGATTTGCGGCTGGTTGGGTATAGTGATGCCGATTGGGGCAGTGACCTAGATGACCGCAAATCGACATCTGGATATACTTTCTTGCTCAATAATGGTGCCATTACTTTGAGTAGCAAGAAACAATCCTGTATAGCTTTATCAACTATGGAGGCGGATATGTAGCTTGTTCAGCAGCAGTTCAGGAAGCTGTTTGGTTGAGGAGGTTCCTTCAACATCTTGAGATTGTCACAGATGCTACAGATCCTGTGACAATCCATTGTGATAGTACGGCAGCTCTTGCCTATGCTAAGGACCCCAAATATCATGGAAAATCCAAACACATTGACATACGGTACCACTACATTAGAGACATGGTTGCGCATAAGGAGGTGGTCTTGAAACACATTTCTACGAGTCTCATGATCGCAGATCCCCTAACAAAACCTATAGCTAGAAATGTTTTTCAAGCTCATGTTAGGAGTTTAGGACTGCGTAGAATGTAATTTTTTTTTTGATCATTGTTGTACTCTTTTGGGATATTTATTTATTAATGCATATGATGTTATTCATTGATTGGCTTTATTATATGGCATGATGATCAATACACACACTTACCATGTGATTTATTTCATGGTATAAAAGGTATGTCGACAGGCCAAGGTTGGCTCACTCACACGAGCAACCACCTCTGGCGCTTAGATAGCGAGCAGAGATGAGACATTGTGTGCTTTAAGCATGTAGCATATAAAGTAGGTTGACACACAAAATTTGTCGCCTTAGCGAAAGTTAAGATGAGGTCTTAATTAAGACCGTGCATGGATAACCCACAATCCATGTAGCTTGTGATTAGCCAGATGTGAGACCTTAATTTGGCGCCTGAAGTGGCGAGCAAATAAGAGGACTCAAGTTAGGCGCTTGGGTAGCAGCGACTAGACTAAGATTTGTACAGTGTATTGAGTTTAGACATACGCTCTTTATTTTGGAAAGAGAACTCCACCGTAGCATGTATTTCATACTACATGTACTTATGCGACCGATAGTGAAGGTGAGTAGGTCGATCCCTGCTTCCTCACCGTGTGAGTTCCATAGGTCATTGTTAAATAACCTTATTTATACCCTATGTGACCTTTGACTATGTCACGAGGTTGAGGTCTCAGTGTTTGCTACTCTAGCATGTTGCCTATGACTATGATAGATGCAATCTAAAGGGGCATAGCTGGAAAAGCGATTGGACGAAAATTGAATGACATGAGGGCGAAGGGAAGACTATTCGAAAACACATCCCTAAGTGTATTCACTGTCGACAAGTTAAGGCGTTGTGTGGTAATAGCGACATAATTGTGAATACATCATGGTAGTTATGAGTAGGTCAAGCATTGTTCTAAGTTTTTTTTTTTAACTCGAGAGGGATTAGAAATGCTTGATCAGATGTGTTCGAATGAGTCTAGGGCATAACGAGACACTTTTATTGGATGTTGCTATGCTGGTCTTTCTTGGTAAAGATTTGGTATGGTGCTCCCTTTTTTTTTCTGTACAAGAGTGCTCGGTGGTCGCACAGTCTATTTGCAAGTATGAATATAATAGAAAATACATTGAGAGATGCATGACCGGGTCGTGCCCATAGTGTGCGAGTGGGAGATGTTGACTGTTGGGGCGACCACATGGACACGCCCCTCAGCATGTTTCAAGGAAACATGCGTTACAAGCCAGGCAAATAACGCCTGGCTTGTAGAATTAAAACTAACGGGCATAACGCCTGTCAGTTGTGATGACAGGCGTTATGCCTGCGAGAAAATTGGAGTAACGCCCATGCGTTACTCCAATTGTAGCTCTTCCCCATCAATGGGGGAGAGGCTATATAAAGCCCCCCATTGGATGGGTTGGATCATCGAATCATCACAGAAATCTCTCTCTCAGTGTTTTTCTTTTTTTGTGTGCTCTTAGACAGTGGGTTTAGGGAATATCACTCCAGAAAATTCTGGTGGTGTATTCTGCCATCGGGAGGAAGAAGAAGACAACAGAAGACTCACGTAGAACAATACTTGATCGCAGTGCAAGTGAGGTACTGCCCTATTCCGCTGTGCTATGTAATTATATTTTTCTAACAAATATGGTTGGTGCTTTCACATTCAAGAAAACAAATAGGACAAAACGCCTCCTTCACAACAGATCTTTTCAGAAGATTGTCTTTGGTGGCCAAAATATTGTGGGATGCTCTCCAAAGGAACATCTTTGCTGCATTTGGGATATTCAATTGCCAGATAATATGCCAAATTTCATCCTCACCCGCCCGGGATGAACAGTCTCCTTTCAGTAGATCTTGTCGATCTTTCTCCAAATGGTAAGCACTCTTGACCGAAAAATCTTCAGTCGCAATACCCTTCTAGATAAAAACATCTTTCTGAAAAGTGCTGCTGACTGGCAATTTGGAAATCACCATCCTTTCTTGTTGTGTGAAAATTTTTTCAATCAAAGCCTTATTCCACTATCTGGTATCTTGGTCAATAAGCTCCTTCACTTTTGCATCTACTGTTAAAATGAGTCTCGAAGATTGGACTTTGAACGTAGTTGGTGTGGGTAGCCATCTATCCCCCCAGATTTTAACAAGAAAACCATCTCCAATCCTCCATCTTAACCCCTGATTCAATAACTCACAAGCTCCGTGGATACTCCGCCAAGCAAAAGAATGTCTCTTTCCTAACGGTGCGTCCAGAATTGTGACTCCAGGGTAATACTTTGCCCTAAGAATTTTTGTTGTTAGGCTATCAGGGTTTTGAAGCAACCTCCAACATTGTTTTGCCAACAAAGCTTTGTTAAAACACACAAGGTCCCGAAAACCCATTCCTCCTTTGGCTTTGGAAACACCAAACTTTTCCCAGTTCATCTAATGGATCTTAGCATCATTTGCTTGATGTCCTCACCAAAATTTCTGCATCAAAAAGTTGATCTCCGTGCAAAGGACTTTTGGTAACTGAAAAATACTCATGCTATAAGTAGGGATCGCTTGAATCACTACCTTGAGTTAGATCTCCTTCCCCGCTTGCAAGAGGAATTTCAGCTTCCAATCTTGTAGTCGTTTCCACTCCCAGTCTTTGATACTCTTGAAAGCTAGTGTCCGGGATTTACCAACAAGTGCCAGTAACCCCAAGTAATTATCATACCTTTGAGTAACTAGGATACCAACTAATGCTGTAATTTGCTGCTTTTCCTTTGAAGAAGTGTTTCTACTAAAAAATATAACAGTTTTCTCCTTATTCAATTTCTGCCCATAAGCTCTCTCATAAATAGCAAGCAACCTATTTAATCTGTGCCAATGCAAAGGATTTGCCTTACAAAACAACACACTATGTTATACTTATATGTTACTAGTTATCATGTACAACGTTAATATGTTAGTACTAGACTACTAGTTATTATGTTACTAGTGAATATATTGCACTTATTAGTTAATATGTTACAATTTTTTATAAACTTAAGTTTTTAGGATAATCGGTAATTTAGCATGATATCAAAGTAAAAATAGTTATAGTTTACTCTATTTCAATTAAAATATTTTACATATTGAACTTCACTTGTTAAAGGAAACAATGATTAAACATATATGATTACATTATAATGTTATATTTATATATATATATTGAAGTAATATGTATTATATATGTGTCTATTTTCTATATTTTGTGTATAAGATTTTAAATTGAACATAATTAGCTATTTCAAATTATAAATATATATATATATTATTATATATATATATATATATATATATCTCGCTGATCATGTTACTTGAAAGTACGCCCAATAATTGAAGAAATATAATGCCCAATAAACTAAATTATTTAGTTAGTATTTTAGATTAGTTACTTTTTGACAATATTTTGCAAACAAAAAATAAAGTGTCTAACTTACTAAATTAGAATATAAAATAATAAAAAATAATAAAAATCATCTAACCTTAACCTAGCCTTTTTTTAGTTCTAAAATTTTAATTTTAATTCTTAATTTATCTAAAAATTGTAATTTATTTTGAAAAATCTGGAATCGGTTTATTTTATATCATTTAAAAATATGGAATCAAATAATGCCACAACCACGTGTGTGGTTGTGGCTGAATGAGGGAGAAGATATTTCTCCCTCTTCTGTCGCACGAGTGACAAGACCCAAAAAAGATGTGTTTATTGTGTTTGGTAATATGAAAACGAAAAGAAGAGAAACACTTCAAACAAGAGAAGAAAGAAAATGCAAAGAGAGGGTGGTAGTGTTGGCGCGTCGGCGACCACCGCCCCTTATGGTGGCAATGGGCTGCTATCTTTGGCCTAAGGGAGTGTCGGCGTGCGGTCATTGCGATGGATCGGCGGAGAGCATCAATCTAGTGGAGGTTGTTGGTGGATCTTTGGTGCTGGCTTTGGTGGCGCGGCCTTCGCTGGGTGTTCTCCAGCCACAGAGCATGTCAGGGTAGTCGTCCCATTACGGTCACAAGCCTTTGTGCCATGGTTTTGACGATTGGGTGTTGGAGTTTTTTTTTTTTTTTTTACTATTTTTTTTAAAGTTAAAAATTTACAAAACTCCAATCGAACTCAAGCTCGATTGGAGTCTCGGCTCATGAACCTAGCCGAGTTCAAGCCAAACTCAAACTTAACTAAGTTTTTAACAAGTTGAATTCGAACATAGATCCCAAACTCATCTCAAACTCGAGCCAAGTTCCTTAATAATATATTCAAGCCAAGTCCAGTAGCCCCATACTCAACTCGGCTCGAATACGGCCTTAAACATCTAACATTGCTCTTTTCAAATGACAAAAACAAAAACACATGACGAAATCAATGGTGGCTAGCAACGAACCCCTGAGAGGGGTGGCTCACAAAAGGAGGCCACGAGCCACCCTCTTCACCCCTTTAAGGTGGTGACCACTAACTACCACCGCCTCTATTTTTGCTTGCTAAATTTTTTTTATCAAAAGATATAATTATATTTTCTGTTATTCAACAAAAAGGAAGTTTCGAGTTTAAAATGGATCCGAACTCAAGTCTTTGAATCTATTAAATTGAAAATTAAAATCTTAAAATCAAAAGGACAGAAAAACACTAGGAGGTTCGGACCTGATTTCCCTAATTACTATTTAGTGAATCGGTGAAAAAAATGGGGCCAAATCATTGGGAGTACTCAACTACTAATTTACCACATGCATCCAAGCCAACAAGAAGTTCATATCAGCCCCCCATCTTTAGGCCAAACATGGCATGCCTTAAGTCATTCATTCTTGTACAAATCATCCAAGACATGTTCAACTTTAGCAAATTCTCAATTATTTTGCCTATTCCACATTTCATTAACAAAGTTGACAATGCCCGATGTGGCTTTCATGAACAGTGGCAGACATCCATTAACCACCACCTTTTGAATTCTCACAAGCTCATACATGTATTTTGGTGCAGATTGTGCTTAAGCATTCTGTTTTGCTCGCTTCATCAGCTCGACGAATTCCCAAAAAGCTGTAGCAATAAAACCCTGCGTCAATATTGTGGTGGGAGTAACCTCACACTATCTGTATGTATACAGATGGTTATTGAAAATAAAATGCGACCGAGGCCAGAAAGAAACAAAAAAGAAGACTTCGGACAATGAGCTCTCATCTCAACCTAACAGTAGAACAGATATCAAGGAATTCTCTAATATAATTTATGAGAGCACCTTCAAATTAGTGAAAATTGACTCTATAGCTGCTGAAAAATGTAAAAAGAAAATACTTCCGTTACCATTATCCGAATCGTGAGGTCCTGGGGATGCTTCAGGGTGGTATTGAAGAGACATGATGTTTCGTGCAGGGTAGGCAAGACCAGCACAGCTTCCATCATTAAGATTGACATGAGTTACTTCCACACCCTCTGGAAGTGATGCAGGGTCAACTGCATAGTTGTGATTCTGCAACATTTTAAATTTTTGTTGTAAAACAATCCCATAGAGAAAACCTATAATTTATAAATTCTCACGTTTAGTTAACTAGCTTTAAATTCACAGTTATAAGTTGTGAATATATTAGCAGAGAAAAAAAAATGTGCCCACTTTATAATTTCCACCGTCCTCTATTGAAAAGCTCAATGGAAAAAACAAATACAAACCAAGTTAATAGATAAAACTCTGATAAAATTAACACACCTGAGCACTAATCTCAACATGGCCACTCCTAAGGTTACGAACTGGATGATTTCCTCCATGGTGACCAAACTTCATTTTGAAGGTTTTACCACCTAATGCCTGGCCAAGCAATTGATGACCCATGCAAATTCCAAAAACAGGAGCCTTTCCCAGTATTTGTTTCACTGTTTCAACGGCATATGGAACCGCAGAAGGGTCACCAGGGCCATTGCTAAAGAGAACCCCATCCGGCTTCATCTTTAGAGTCTCTGAAGCTGGCCAAGTTGAAGGGACAACCGTAATCTTACAGCCATACGATGCCAACCGCCTAAGTATATTATGCTTGATCCCAAAATCATATGCAACAACCTTCATTTTATATACAAACACAAAATAGAGATAAGAGTGAATTGTCAAATTATAAGCAAAGATATAGTGCTTTGAACGAATCTTAAATAACTTTTACATGAAAAGTTTCCCCATCTCTCCAGTTGGAGTTAAAGTCCCAATCTGACTTTGTTTTATCAATCCACTCAAAAGGGGTCTGGCATGAAACACCACTTATTAAATCAACACCTGCAAAGTTTATGCCAAGGAAACTAAGGACTTAAAATCTTCGGCAAGAAAACTACGGACTAGAAATTTTCAGCAGTATTTGAAAATCCTTTAAATAACTGCATGAAATTCTTACCAACAATATTCCACGAGCGGGACAAGTCTAATAGTTCCTCATCTGCTTTTGACTCTTCTGTGCTCAAAACACCGATCAGGCTTCCATCTTGCCTCAATCTACGGGTGATTGCACGAGTGTCAACATCATCTGTAGGACAACAAAACAGCATCAACAAAAAAAGGGAGCTCAAAAGTGACAGACAAAGTTCAATAATCTATCTTATTGCATCTCCCAAGTGACTAAATAACTCATGCTATATTGAATAGCTTACAAATCCCCATGATGTTCCTTTCTGCTAAATAATCACCAAGTGTTTCTGCACATCTCCAATTTGAAGTACTGGAAAGAAACAAAATTTTATGCGAGCACAGATCACTCAGCAAAGTTGCTAACATCAAAGTTCCAAAAGCAGCATTAACAAGGCATACCTGATACTTAAACTTCTAATGACTAGACCACCAAGGAAACATTGATTTGATTCCTCATCATCTGACATGAAAGATATCAAAATTAGATTTTCAAGTAGTCTCCAAGAAATTAGAGTTTGCAACATTTCACTCACCTAAATTTACACCAGTGTTGCCAATATGTGGGTTTGTCATCAGGACAAACTGGCCAGCGTAACTAGGGTCTGTAAGAATCTCTTGATACCTGCAATATATATGCATAGCAACCATAAATCATATTGCATATATGGTCAAGCTCAACTTCGCAACTCATAAACCTTAGTTCTCTTGTTATTGTTAAAAGTGCGCCTAGGCACAATTTAAGCACATAGTGCCGAAAGAAAAGTGCTTCTTGATCGTAAAGCAACTGCGGTTAAAGTGAGAAGAGCCTGCAATTCTTGAAGAAACCTCTAGGCGCGAAAAAAGCATGCCTTTTCATTAGTTTCCAGCTGTCAACTATAGATGTTACTAGACATTCACATGTGCATATTTCAGATCTTATACTTGGTGTTTGTGTATTCCAACTTTTTAAATAAGTAATAAAATTTTGTATTACAAGATAAAAGAATTAATAGGGAGAATGATTATAATACATCCTCAGCTAATTACAATCGAAAATTTCAAAGAGCTATGAAATCCAGAAAAGAGTTGCAATTTGTACTTCTGAATGCTTGTAGCCAATCATATTTAAGAACATGGTTTTAAGCAAGTTCCCATTCAGCTCTACATTGTTCAAAGTAGATAGATCCTTTCTCACAAGATTGTCCACAAAATGCAAAGAGGTACTAACCCCAAAATCATACCTTTCCAACTTACAAACATTTCTATCACAGGCCACTGCACCACCCAGTGTACTCCAAATAAGGATGAGGCCGATGACCACAATTCTCTTATCACAACATTATGTTAGAGGAGATGATATACTGTCTCAGCACAATTCTTACACATAATATCTATTGACGATAATATTTCCCCTTTTCATCAAGTTATGCTACTTTTCTTGGCATCTTTACACACCAAATATTCTTTCAAGGAAATTCAACTGCTAAAGGACTCTAAGTGCCTCTTAGAAGGCATGAACCTTTAAACCTTCTGTTCTTAGAAAGCCACCAACACATTCTATGTTACCCTTCACGCAATGGAAGACTAGGGTACAAAGGTTCCAAGAAAAATCAACTGATCAAGCTCCCATCTCCCAATGTCAAGAAATCTAATATTCTATTGTCGAGCTCCCTTCACCAGATATTCGCAATTGTGATTAACGAAAATCCCTTAACCACGTTAACTGAGAATAATTCTGGAAATCTATCCTTCAATGCAATATCCTCACACCAAATATCGTAACATAACCACACATTACTACCATCCCCCATCTTAAGATGAACAAACCGGGAAAAATAATCCCACACACCACTAATGCATTTCCACAAACTCATGTCATAGGACCTTCTCACCTCTTCAAAAGTGCATTAACCCCAAGCCTTCGCATATTTCACAAAAATAACCTGCCCCCAAAAATGCAAGTTCCACCCCAAACCGCAACGACTATTTACCCAACAATCCTGATTAATAGATGTCAATCTACACATTCCCAACCCACTGGCCTTAATAGGAAAACAAACCATGTTCCAATCTACCAATTGATGTTAAAATTCACCCCCCAGCGCCTCCCCACGAAAAATCTCTTTGTAACCTCCCCGACCCTTTTGCCATTGAACTAGGAATCTTAAACAAAGACATGAAAATCATCATTTATCTTTATGCAAAAAATTATTCTCAAATCCAAAAATCAGCTATGACATGTTGGCCAGCACTTGACAAATCAGCATATTGTCGTGTTAGAGCCCATGTACATATTTGATGCAATCTATGAATTATTATGATTCTCATGCCCTTCTTCACTAGCTGATAATTAAGATTCCTTAATGTCTGTGGAACCACTTTTCACTATACCACACCCTTAAGGAAAACATTGCAATCTAGAAGCATCTGTCATCTCAAATTTGTTACCGTAAACTAAAAATATGGATTCCTTGACTTTAATGTACTACCAGCTAACATGGATTTGCTTTAAACATTACCCAGTTAGTTATTTAAGCTAAACCGAAACCACAAGTGATACTTGATTAAATTTATCAATAATTATAGAATAGTTTCTTCTGGGTCATGGAAAAGGTCAAACTATTCGCATATCAAGAATCAAAGCCAATGGATGGGCGCCCATTTGAGAATAAATTTTGATAAATCAGCTCACCCTGTCAAAGATGTATTGAAAACCACTTCACCCACTTGTGTTCCTGTAGCACCAAACGATTTGGCCTTCCAGATTGAACCATCTTCAAGCACAAGTCTAGCATCCCATGTCTTCCAAGGTCTTTCCGCCAAACCTAAGGCGGGAGTGATTGAAGAGAAACCAGATAATTTCCCAAATAATTACGAATTTCCCAAAACAGAGAAAATGAAAAGCATGCAAGAGGGAAAAGCTAGGGCTACCTAAGGCGGCACTGGGGGCGGAGCATCTGACCGTGAAAGCTCTAACTTTTGGAGAACGATCGGATGGAGTCCTTGAAGCGAAGCAGCACAGTCGGTTAGTCACCGCCAAATCCATTGCTTTCGTGCCCATTTTCTCTCTCTCACACACTTCACGGTCGCAACGAGCGCAGCAGTTGGGTTTTGAGTTTAGGTTTTTTGTGAGGTTCGGTGTTCAAGGAGGAATTATTTATAGGCGCGCTCCATCGCAGGGAAGCTTGAATAGGAGCCATTTTTCGATTGGTTTGATAGAGACGCGTGGCAGCCTAGTTGATCATGCTCTGTCTGGACGGACCTTTCTGATGTCTGAACTGAATATATTCCCTACAGGCTACCGTCCTACTCTATGTATTGTGTACTTTCTTTCAATTTTTTTCTCAAAAAAAACAAAAAGATTAGAGGAAACTTCAATAGTAACTTAAACTTTATGCCCTTTTTATATACTTTTTTAATATCTAAAAACTTATTTTGGTATCTAAAAATTTTATTGCTTCATTCAGCCTAGGCACATAAACAGTATTTTCATTGGCTTATAAACAGTAATTTTTTTTTTTTTTTACTCTAATCCCTGCTCAAGCTGAATGACTTCAGCTTGGGCTTATGCCAATTACTGCTCATATTCTTTTGCTAGGATTGTATGTTTAATTTTATCAAAATTTTTAAAAATACTATATATTTTTTAAAAAATAAATTATAAAAAAAAATCTCAAAAATTCAAACATCGGTATTTATTCAAGTTTCGTTAAATTCTAACTAACATCTAAATCCTTATTTTTTTAAAAAAAAAATAAGAAACATTTTGACATTCCTCTTTTAATAGAAAATCCTAAAAGATTGAGTAAGTAATAAACATTAAAAGTTTAAAGTATCAAAATAAGAGTTTTTAAAATTTAAGGGACATGTCAAAAAAGTTGAAAGTTGAAGAGTTATCTTAAGTATCTCAATAAAAAATTTAAAATTAAAAAAAAAAAAATTATATTCTTTCCTCCATAAACTTTCATCACTGCGTCATATATCTCTTTCAATTTTAACCCAGTCTATCTCGGATCTTATTTTAATGTCAGCTGGTCCCCTTCATCCAAATTAGACTTTAATTTAAACGGAAAAGCCTGTGAAATGTGAAATGATTAATTTTTAAAAAACAAAAAAACAAAAATGTTTATTTTATATTATTTTAGCTATAAAAATATTCTATGTTTTAATTTTAAAAATTAACATAAAAGGTATTTGAGAATTGGGTAAATTAATTTTTTTTTTTTTTTAACATTTGAAACTTTTTTCACATAAAGTACAATTCAATCATTTGACATTATTTTTTCATCCAACTTAACCGCTAATTTGGATAAAGAGGCAAAGTGATACCAAAACTTCAAAATAAGGTGTAAGTCGCATAATTACATTAAAGTTATATTATGTATACGGAATAACTTTTCTATTAAAAATAAATAAAATAAAAATAAATAACTTTTATTTAGTAATGGAAAAATGTGAAATATAATAATCTTGATATTAGAGTATATGATAATGATCTAACACTTAAAATAGCAATGAAAATAATTATTTTAAGGCTATTTCATTTTACATTCTTTTATTTTTAATAAAAACTATTAATTTTCCTAATAGATCAATAATCATTCTTCATACTAAACGTAACTTAAGACTTTATTTGTTTCGATTTAAAATGTTTTATGTGGAAAAATATTTTCATCGAAATTATTTTTCTGAAAAATGATTTTAGCTGAAATATTTTTCGACGCTGCTTATACGAAAAATTAGTGACTACTAGCGACCGGCGACCTTTAGCAGCAGCGAATAATAAACTGTGAGAGAGAATGTATCCGAAAAGGAAAAGCTTAAACTTACAAAATAGTTTACGAAAATAAAAATTGGAAAACATTTTACGCAGCTTAAAGGGGGTTTTCCTGATTAACCGAAAATGTTTTCGGTTTGACCAATATTTTAGATCGTACGAAAAAAACATTTTTTTTTCAAAAAAAGTTTAATGTCGAACAATCGGAGGCAAATTAAAATCTAGGGGGTAAATGACATAGAAGTGGTAAGTTAAAATAAGAAGAAAAAGTAACACTTACTATCTCTAATTATCACTTGCTTCATTTGTTTCAACGTAAAATATTTTTTGTTGAAAAAAAATTTCAAGGAAATTAATTTTCAAGTATGGAAAACATTTTACGGCGTTTGGTACATACAGAAAATCATAAATATTTTTTACATTTCCAATCAATCATATTAACCGTTAATTTGTATTCACCTCATAAAAATATTAATATATTATATTAATGAAATCATTATACCACAACCAAAACACCACCAAACCCTGTCAGAATTCGGTAGGGACCTTGCTAGGATATCGTCAGGACTTCGTCGTGACACCTTCGGGACTTTGTCGTGACCCCACCGGGACTTTATCAGGATCTCGTTGAGACTTGTCATGGCACCGCCAGGACCTTGTCGTGACCCCACCAGGAACTTATCGTGACCTTGGCGAGGTCTTGACGGGTCCCGATAGGTCCCGGCGGAGTCACAACAAGATCTCAACGATATCAAGATGAGTCCCAGTAGGGTCACAACTGTAATGCCCCAAAATATTTAAAAGAATTTTTAAAATTATTTGACAAAAGATTTTTATTAAAAATACCCACTCTGTTTATAAAGGACAATACTACTTGTCCATCTCTATTTATCCATATTTGTCCATCTCTTCTTACATGTCATAATCTTTTCCTCCATGTCATATGTATATTATTATTTTATTATTTTGTTTCTTTTCATGTAGGAAGAGATGGACAAAGATGGATAAGTGGAGATGAACAAATAGCATTATTCTTTTATAAAAGCATTAAAATAATATTTTTTTAAAAAAAAATAACCATCAAACGTTCGATGAACAATACAGTCATATTCTCTATAAGTCTGCATGTGCACAGAATAGGTGTCAGTACAATACATCAAATGTTCGATACTTTTTTCAAATGTTCAATGAAAAACTCTAGAACTGTTGGGTAATAATACAGCAAACGTTTGATGTTGCACATCAAACGTTTAATCATGTCTCAAAATGAATTTTTTGTAGAGAACCAACAACTCACCCCATTCCTATATAAAAGTTGCCCTACCCTTCTATAAAACTCACACATGTTCGCCCAAAAACTCTAGAAACTCCAGAAACTCATTTCAAAGGTTAAAAGATGGATTTTTAAAAGAAAACTTTCATTTGGAGAAGAGTACCCTCTTCAAAGGTAACCATCGAATCCATACTTTGTATTTCATTATTTTACATAAGTTATAATCATGTTTTGTTTTCAAAGTATGCCATGAAAATTTAAAGACCTTTTTGTGTTAACCTTCCAAAGAGTTTTGATAAAATAAAGACTTCTATGTTTTATTTTCTTAAAGACATGTTTACTATGTTACTAGACATTGCTTTAAGTCTAGATATAATCCTAGTTATGTTTGGTATAAGTTTTTGGAACATTTAAGCATTATGGCCTCAATCGAACGTTTCATTATTCTTAATCGAACGTTTGATCTTCAAGAACAAACGTTCGATAATCGTGTCAAACGTTTGATGGTGATCAGAAATACCCAAATTAGGGTTTTTAAGATAAAAAAACACACATACTCTACGATCAATAGATGATAGCGTTCTTATGTGTTGTTGGGTTATTTTCGCAGTTAGCGAGAGTATAAGATGCCTGAAACATCGGATGAGCAATCGAGGTAAGTAAATAACTGAGTATAAAACTACTAATGTTAGAAGTGCATATGTCAAATGATTGAGCATATTCTTCTTTATGACCAAGTTTACAGTTTTTATGACATAACATTATTTGCTTATATAAATACCCTTATATTTTGAATAAATGAACAAAATCTGCATGGTATGTCATAGTATCTCATGGTATATCGGTACGTGCAATAGAATGGCTATAGGCTTACTATTACTACAAGTTGATTTTATGGTCAAATGTTTCTTTTATGAATGATGAGGGCCTTTGATCCAATGGTTAAAAGTTTGTGACTAGCGCACCATTCTTCGAGTGTGGTCACTATTATAGCTTTGCTAATCAGTGTGGGTCACCCGAGGTCGGACTCAATCAATTAATAGTATAAGACAATATGTTTGTATAATGTCTGGGCACCAAAATTGTACCAGAAATTTTTTTCGGACACGCAAACCCTACTGAGATGGGGTAATGTTTTGGGTAGATCATACCATTAACATATGACTAATATACATATATATTTATACAATATATTTCATGCATAAAAATCTAAGTGCTAGGTTGCCGAGATTATACCACTTTCTAAAACTAAACGCCATTTTTACCAAAGCAAAATAGCGGGGATTGAACACGTCATTTGCAAAAATATCATGTTTAATTACAAACCTTTTGTACATTACCCTTTCTAAATAAATTTTTTACTAAGTCAGTCGACTTACTTAGTTACTTCATTCTCGTAAAATACTCCAGTATTTTACAAATCCTCAGGAATTTGATTGCTTGCAAGTCTTACTGGAATTACGGTATCGAAACAGCATTTGATATACTCATGTTTGATTTTCTAAATATAAAGTTTTATACCTTTATTTATTAATGATAGAATTGTTTGTTTATTATTTACTCAGATCAACTATTCTGCCGTTTATTCTGATAAATGCTTAAGTGAGAGATTCAGTTAGTTACTAGTTAACTGATATCCTATGGACAATTTACTACAAGTTAATTATATTCTAATGACTTAATTCTGTGTATACGGTGATCCTCAAGCCGATGTTTTACATATTCTCTTCCTAAAGAAAATAGAGGTATCATTGAGTCTTAATTTGGACAGTTAAGACTGTGAAGCGAACCATAAATTTAATTATAAGTTGATTAAATTATTGGGGGGTTACAACGACGAGGTCCCAACTGGGTGCCAACAAGGTCCCAACTGGGTCTCGGCAAGGTCCTGGCTGAGTCCCTGCAAGTTCTCAACGGGGTTCCAGCGGCTCCCGACCGAGTTCCGGCAGTGGTCTAACAGGGTTTGGTGATGTTTTAGCTATGGTCCGACGATTTGAGAATGAGAAGCTCAAACTCGAAAAATTATTTACGGTTTTAAAAAGGGAAACAATTTTACGGAAAAATTAAAGAAACTTTTTTGGTCAAACTAAAATTTATTTTTCGTTGACTATTATTTTTCATCACACCAAAGTCCAAACACTAAAAATTACGAAAATCATTTTACACTGAAACAAACGGATCCTAGTTGCAAGTTACTACTTCCTCAGCATCTTGGATTAAAATATCACAAGTGAGCAGCACATGACTTTTTTTACTTGAATTATTCAAATTATTCCTAATTTTTTTTTTAAAAAAAAAAAAAGATAAAAAGAGGGAAGGAGACAAAAAAAAAAAATGCTATGATGATGGCTAAAGTACCCCCACAACATCATCTATTTATTATATATACAATTTTTAGGGATACTTTAGATATTTCAAGTAATAAATTAGCATGCGTGAGTGATGAGTCACATATGGCATTTTCCGTTCGTTTTAATTAACACTAGATGTTAATGGAGTGGATAACCTACAATAAAGTAGTAGATCGAGTGGATCAAGTCCCACTTTGTAAAGGTTGCTAAAATGCAAATGAATTGAAAAGTCGAAGAAAGTTGTGAGTTTTTTTTTTTTTTTTCATAAAGTAGTTAAGATTTTGTCCCATCAACATTTATCATTTGTGAAATATATTAAAAGACGATAAATACTGAGTTAATAAAAGTGATAAATGTTAAATGATAATTTGAAAACAGTAATTATAATTAATTCCACATTATGGTGGTTTTTGGCTGGGATTAATTCCGGTGGCGGCTTGTGGCATATCCTTGTGATACATATAGAATTACTAAAATTAAATTAAAATAAATAAAATAAAATAAAAAAGGAAAAATGATTAAAATAAGATGCAACTAATTAATGTTGATGATGGGATTGTAAAGATTAGAGGAGGCAAAGAATAGCGACATGAAAAAGAAATGGATAAGTATTGTTTTCGCTTTGTAGCTTTTGGACAGATTGGAGAGCCAATCAACCCAAATTTGTCCGTATTACTTTCATAGAAGTCATCTGACTCTTCACATATCCAAAAGTTTAATTTTAATATATATAATCGAAGTAGCTTGTCCACTCATCCTTTATTATTATTATTTTCAACTATAACCTAGGGAAGAAACATAGAGACGGACAACTTTATTTTTTTCTTTAATCTGAATTTTTATTTTTTTATTGATAACAATTTTTGAGCAAAAGCTCTTACAATCAAAAGTTAAGACAATAAGTCACAAGTTTTGATAATCATAGCCCAAGGCTATGAATTTACAAGTCATAAATAAAGACAATCAAATATCTATGACATAATCTTTTGCATACCTATGTACAACTCCGGTTATAAATCAGATTTGCAATAAGCAGGCAAATTCGAAGACATAGGCAGTTTAATTCACACTAACATTATTAAAATTATCTCAACCCGAAAGTTAGGAAAAATCACCTCCCTTAACCCGAAGGACAGGGATAAACAGTAACAAAAATAAAATTAAAACAACAAAAGCAAGCAGCACCAAGCAAATCCACCGACTGGAAGCGGAAGAAGGTTAGTCAGCGTGGGAAAAAGAAGCCTAGAAGCCCCGAAACACAGTGGAGGGGCGCAAGAGAGGAGAAATTCTCTAAAAGTTTTAGATCTGGTTTGAGAAACCAAAACCAAAACTTCAAAAGAACAGATCCGGGGCTATGGATGGCGAAGAAGATAGAATTCGGCCATTGATAGTGGAGAGGACGTTGGCAAAACCTTCTGTGCTCATCATGTGAGGAAGACGAGGGGGAGGAGGAAATAGGAAAGAAATCCTTCCTCCCCTGGCCATCGCTTTTTTGATTTTTCTTTCTGGAGCGACTAGAGTTTTTTTCACTCTACTTAAAAATGTGAGAAGACTTAAATAATTAGAGAGACGGACAACTTCAAAATGACGGAAAGAGAGTGCAAAGAGTAATGCTATTTTCATTCATATTATATTGTTATTATGGCGTATTTTAAATTTCTTTTTTTGTTTTGGTCTTTTATTAATTGTATTTATGATATTAGTTTAGTTTTAGCCTCATTTCAAAGTTAGAATGCTTTGAAAATGTCTAAATGTATCAATTTTCGTGCATATGTTTTAACTAAATGAGCCGCTTCCCATCTTATTTTTTATAGTATTCTCATAGAATTTCATATTCTTTTCCTGTAGTCCTTTTATCCTCATTCAATTAGAAAAAAAAAAAAAGACTTATTTTAAATAGTTTAACCACTTAAAACACGTTATAATAGTAAGTGAAATATAAATGTAAGAAATGAGTGTAAAGAATAGCATTACGAGGGTGTAAAATGATATCCACTTAGACAAACTGGCCTTTTCAACTGGAAGACATACTAAAATCTGCAAATTGGCATACTCAAATCAGATTTATTTGGGGGATTCGGCTTTCATGAAGCGAAAATAAAATAATAATAATAATAAGAATAAAAAAAAAAAACAGAGGAATCGTCCAAAAAAATAAGCACTCCCTCCTCTCTCTCTGTCTTCTCTTTTATTTTTTGAATCTACTTCAACAGACAACATAGTAGAAATTCAACACCCCTCTGCATGGGCGTAGCTAGCATTTTAGGTTTGGGGAGTAAAATTGAAAAAAAAAAAAATTGGGGGGGTCAAAAAAAAAATTTGAAGGGTATATTTAAAAAAAAAAAAAGTTGGAGTAAAATTAAAAATTTTAAGTGTATATTTTTAAAAAATTTAAAAATTTTTAAAATTTTAGTGGTGGCTGTGGCTCCACCCCTGCGGCCCTCTGTTTCTTCTCTATCAGCATTATACTTTTTTCCTCTCCTTTTTATTTAGTTTATATGATCATAATAATTAGGAATATTATCTTCTAAATAACTATAAATAATGGTAAGAGTTAGCAATAAGAGTTATCTCTACATAAGACGATGAGTAATAGTATTTCATCGGTTGAGAGACATAAGAGTTAAGTGATAATGTTATAATCACTATAAACATCTATCACCTTAAGATTATTTGTATTATTTAATGGCATTTACTGATGAGTGAATAATTTGTTAAATATTATTATTTAGTATAATACAATTTTTTGTATTTAAAAGTTCATAACTCACTCAAAAGAGCCAATTATTTTTTATTGACTTTCTAGATTTTGTATTAATTAATTTACATCACTCGCCCACTCATGGGCTTCTTCGTCTACCTCCCTTCATTATCACCGTACACCAAGCGTATGATGGTCCAGCGTGCTTTGGACTCAAATTAAAAATTCACACTTATGCACTCGATGGGTCTCTAGACGTCAAAATCACGCTGAGGATTCAAAACGTACATTGAAAACTTCATCAGAAAACAATTTCATTTTAAAGAATAGACCCTTTCTTTTTTTTTTTTTTTTTTATGATCAACGTTGATTTCTAAATACCCATTTAAAAAAAAAATAAAAAAAAAAAAAAATCGTTGATTTTTAAATGGTAAGTGGAAGCATGCAGCTCCATTGATTTCTTTTTATAATCATTACTTTTCAACTTATCATATTTAAACTTTACAATAATGGTTCAGGTTTGGTTTGGGCAGTATTAACTGTCAGATTATGATCTTCCCCGGTTCAAATAGGAGAATATCTAGTTTTTATAAAAAAGAAGGCAATTTTGTCTTTTTATATTTTTTTTTAATAAAATTGTCTTCATTTTACGAGAACTAAATACTCTCCAATTCAAATATAAATAACTGTCTGCCCAAAGCCAATTTGAGACCTTTTTAGGTGGTGGCAGCCTGCCTAAGATAATTGGTTAAAAATTTTATTTAAAGAAAAATCATGTTTAGCTTCTAGATTTTCATCTTGTTTGGATTTGATTCTTGAATTTTTCAATTTCAAGAATAAGGTTCTTAAATTTTATACAAGTTTCAAATAAATCACTTGCATGTTTGGTAGCACCATTTTTTTTTTTTTCATCCAACTCAATTCTTCTCAAAAGTTAACATTCTTACCCAACTCAAAAAAAATTGATATATATAGTATAGTCTTATGATAGTATATAGGTAGTATATATCATATATAGTTTGAGGAGAGGAGACGAGAGAGAGAGGAGAGAGAGAGAGAGAGGAGAGAGAAGAGAGGTAGTTGAGCCACTCCGAAATAGCGTTTTGGGGTAGATTGGTCACTCCCAAACGTTTAAGGGGTGGGCGAGCCACCCCAATCAATTTTTGGGGGTTGAAGGGTGATTTGAAATCACCCCAAAATTCTTTTTTTTTTTTTTTAGAATTAAAATATAATTTTTTATTCATTTTTAATTCTATTTTTTTCAAATATATTTATCTGCTCAAACATTTTTTCTAAATAATCAAAACATAATTCAAATTTTTTTTCTCAGTATCCGTAAAATCAACAAAGAATCGAATAAAATCAGACACCTAAACGAGGAGGAATGCTTCTACATCTACCCCTAGTCCTTTCAGGGATCCTTCTTACATTAATTTTTATTTAAAAAATTACCAACTTTTCTCCGGCAATCAAAAGTGGGCCAACCTTTTGATTTTTTAAATAAAAAATAATGCAAGAAGGACCCCTAAAAGGACCAAGAATAGATGTAGAAGCATTCATCCCTAAACGAGCCATTTTCACTTTTGTCATCAAAGTTAACGATTTATCATCTATAATGTGTATCTCATTTGATATGTTAGCATTCATGTCCACGCCCAATATCAACATAACATCAGCAAGTAGCAAGTCACCCCAAAGAAAAATAAAATAAAAGACCCAAGTCTAGACGTGTAAAACCAATCGATCTAACCTCTTTGATACGAAACTCGAGAACAAATCTAACTTCGAGTCAAACTTGAGAACAAAATCTAGCTTCGAGTCAAACTTGAAAAACATAAGACAGATCGATTGGTTTAGTTGGATGTTTAATTTTTTGTTTTTATCGATGGCTAATGACTTGGTACTTGTTATTTGTTAACCTGACGTTAATATTGGGGTGCTTAAATAGACATTGATGTGCCAAATGAGACACAAGTAGCAAGTAATAAACTATTAATTTTAATAGTAAAGTGAGAAATAAACTTATTTAAAACTTAGGTAAAACCTAAAAACCTTATCCTTGAAATTAAAAAGCTAAAGACTAAATTCAAATCATATAAAAACTTATGGACTAAATATGATTTTTTTTTTTTCCCCTATCATTTATAAAACTGGTTTCAGTTAATTAAGAAACAAAGGAGCCAAATGTGTCCAGACCCCATCACAGTCTGGGAAAGAGCTTGAAATAAGATAGACAAAGAACAAAGAACAAGCCTTGGCTCTATTCGTTGATCGCTCAAAAGCATTTTGCCTGGTAGTCATATTAGTATTTTGTTTCGAAGCACTGAAAAACAAGCTTATGAAGAGCATACTGAAATGGATTGCCTCTGAAATCTTACAGGAAAACAAAATCTGCTTACATAATTTCCTCATCAAAATACAAATTCTAAAATGGGCCATCAAACCGCTTGGTTGCTTTATTAGGCAGATGTAGAGGATGCCTCATTTTCATCAACCGAAAATGGTATAGGTTTGGTTGGGGCAGGCAATCGGCCAATGCTATCAACTTTATCCTTTTGTTTCGGGGGAGGCCTAGCTGCTTTTGGCAACAACCTGCCCTTCTTTTCAAACCACTCAGGCTGCAGCAGTGCCCTGAAGCCCAATTTGTTGTAATACACTCTTCTAACAGTCCCTCCAGCAGCTTCAACTGCTTCCTTTGCCCTAACCGTCACCCTTGAAACCTGTCAACTTCATATATAAGTATGATTTTCTGTACGTGTAATTGGAAATATTGAGATAAAATAAATTGGTGTTTACTTAAAAAATAATTGTCTTGGATACTTTCTTGACAAACTAGCACGCCAAAGGCGGCACTGATAAACTCCAAAAGGTCAATTTAAGAGCATCAGATGTCTTGTTGAAAATGTAGTGCATAAAAGAAATTATGGTATACCCCCAAGAGTCAACAAACTAACGTTAGCTCTGAACTTTTCCATGAATAAAATATTTATAATTAAATAAACACATATATATCACCACATAATCATTCAATAGCATAGTCCAAACATTTTAAAATGTTGGTAAATATTGACTTCTATGATTCAGATGACCAGTCAGCCCCCAAAAATAAGAATAAGATTAGCTAGCCCTTTCACGTTTTGACAAAGAGAATTATGAGAATAATAATTGGACAAATAATTTTTCAGAACCATTGAAAATATGGCAAAACCACCTGAAGCGAAACTGCGAGACTAACCCACATAGCATCATAATCTAAGAACAGGCATGACTTGTGGATGTACGTATGTACACAGTTGACTTCATTTTTTTTCAATTCAACTGGTTCATGTGGGGAGGCACTTTCACCCCATGAGGCCAATATTGTCATCATCCAGCCAAGAAAAGCAACAACAGTTATGACAGAGAAGCAAAAAATTCAATGCAAGAAGAATGAAGAGAGAATCAAGAAAGATACATTGGCTATATAATTTCATAGTCAGCAGCACATAAAGCAAAAAGCCCCAAAAAAAAGATTTACCTCCAGATGAATTGGCCACTTGATTTGTTCAGCACCTCGTCCCATCAATCTTACTCCATCTTTTATCTGCTTCCCTATTGCAGCTGTATCCTATTGTAATAGTTAGCCAGAATGAGCCAAAGTGAATGAAGGAAATGGTTCAAATTTTGGAAACTTGAGAAGGAAGTCATTGTACCTTGAGTGTTTTCATTGTAATTAATTCAGAAGAATCTATCTTCCCTGCATTTATAAGTTTGGCAATTTTTCCCAACCCTACTGGCTGCCAGAAAAAAAAATAAAGATTTATGAGTCTGGCATTCATACATGAGTAGTTATCAGGAAGTGAATTGAAATAAAGGTACGTAACACTATTGGAACTTTCTTCTCAATTAGAAACGCCAAAAAGATCAAGCCATCCTAAATACTGAGAGAGAGAGGAAAAGTTGATAATAAGAGTTCCTGCCACAGCCATTAATTCTGCAAGAAAATACCGATATCCAAACCAAGAAGACAAATAAACCATTTGACCTGGATGCGAATTAGTAAATGAACGAATGAAAATAAATGAGACACCTTTTGAGCAAAAGCTTCTAAGCATAGTAAAGTTGAACAACACCACCCTATTGTTCAAATTGTTTTTGATAAATAATCGAAATATCATTGAAAAGCGCAAAAGGCACAACTCAAGTACGCAAGAAGTATACAAAATATACAGCTAGCTACCATATTGTTAAAATTTTAGTATGCAACAATGTTTCAAAGTTGGCAAAAAATTTATACTACGTATCCTCTCCCAGCATTAACCAACTTAGGCTCTACAGATATGTCACATTCCTTAAACATAGAGATGATTACACAAGCATTGCTTTTCAGGATGATTTAATGACTAGTCCGATATCCCAGATCCCATGCAACTTATAAGACTCATTCTATGGCCCAAAATCCAGCAGCAATATTGGAGCAAACTCAGAAATCTTATAAAAAGTCCAAAACCCATATTCTAATATTCCCATCATATCATGTAAGACTACGTTGCCCCAGTTTCACTGGTTCAATTCCTAAAATGACCATCCACGTAAAGTTTGGTCAACTGATGGTCCACTAAAAAAGCACTTTATCTACTAGCCAAAGCCATCTCCAAGGCTTACTTTTGTAAAACATTGACTGTAAAAACAAGAACCAAGAGCATCAGGCTACTACAGTACTTGCCCCATTGTCCTTACTTAGATGTCAAATGGTAACTTGTACTTGAAGGGTTTTCTATACACAATAGGGCTAGCAGTTAACAAGAAATCACATCCATCACGCCACCGATTTAAAATGATTGCTTTATGATTTCTTATTTTTAGTAAGAATACTTTAAAGTGCAAAGGGGGGCAATCCAAGTAGATGGGAAGTATATTGGAGAGACCAAATAAAAATAAAAATAATAAAATCTAAAGAATTACAAACTGAAGAAAACGGTACAGAAACCCAATAATGTCATCCACTCAGAATGATTTTAGAAACGTCATCTTGACCTTAGCCAGAAGTGTTAATGTCATGCTCAAACCAAATACATCAGAGCAGGCAAAGCAGAATTGCACTCCCAAATCACATAGTTCTTATGCTTACCTAAACAACCTATCTGACATCCCAACAACTCCAAAACTAATAAGATTGTAATTAGAAATAAGATGCTCATACTGAGAGGAGTACAGATTCAGTGACAATATGAGTACTGGGAATGGGAATTTCTGGGAGGAAGGTAAGAGTAGAATATACTGTATACACTAAATTGCATATTCAAAACGAGGCTCAAAATCCTCACCGGCTTGGAAAGTTCAATTTGATCGATTTATTTATTAACTAGTGCAGCGACCAATCTAAAACGAAAAGTTTCATACACCAAACAAATTTACCATTGCTTTTTTTTTTTTTATAAGTAATCAAGATATTATAAAAAGCATAAGGCTCCCCTATGTACAAAGAGAATATACATGAAAAGCCACCTAACTAGTAGAAGCAAAAAAAAAAACAAGAAACTCATGAAAACTAACCAAAAAAAAAAAGAAACAAAAACAATTGTCCAAAGATATAAGGTGTTGAAAAATAAAAACTTAATCTCCTCCAAAATTCTCTCGTGGTCTTTTAAACTTCCTTAAGGGGCATATCTCCACACATAGATCATGCCAAAATCTAATCCCTCCAAAAACACCACAAAAGGCATAAAAAATGTACCATTTTCCACACCGCAGCATTTCGAGTATTGTCATCTGTCCACCAACAAGCATACAAATCGATTACTCATCTAACCATAACCCAAGACAACCCAAACCGACTGAAGAAACATTACACATAGCACAAGCAACCTCACAATGAAGAAGAAGATGATCCACATACTCCTCATTCCTCTTGCACATACAACACCTATCAACCACAATGATGTGCCGTTTCCGGAGATTGTCCATACTAAGCATCTTCCTTAGGGCCACTGACTAAACAAAAAAGGCCACCCTCAACGGATCCTTAGTCCGCCAAACACTCTTCTAAGGGAAGCGCAAACTATCATTACAAGTCATGACACTGTAAAAGAATTTAACACCAAACCACCCTCTTTTGGAATGGACCCACCACAGCTTGTCCTCACCTTCCCATCTCAACTAAATACAACACACGGAAGAACGAGGCAAAGATATCCACCTGCCAATCATGAACGCTCTAACAAAACTCGCATTTCACTGAATGTAACCTCCAGGAATATCCATGCAATCCACAACAAAAGCATCCTTTGCGCGAGCAATACCAAATAAACCTGAAAAGGCTTCCTTAAGGGCCATATCTCCACACATAGATCATGCCAAAATCTAATCTTGGAGCCATCTCTCAACACAAAACTAGTATGACTAAAACACTTCCCTCAAGCCCTCCTAATATTTTTCCATAACCTCATCTCATACGCCCCAACGGGCTCCCTAGAGCACCAACCTCCCCTAGAACTCCATATTTAACATCCACCACTGCTCTACACTAAGCCTCTCTCTCAAGCCCATTGCGCCGAAGCCATTTACTTAAGAGAGCATGATTGGACCTCAACAAGTTTCTAATCCTCAAACCTCCATCAGAGATTGGCGTACACACCATAGACCATCTCACCAAGTGATATTTGAACTTTTGGACTAGCCCATCCCATAAGAAATCACGTTGAAGCTTCTGTATACGGTTTACAACATCCGTGAGGATAGGAAAGAGGGACATAAAGTATGTAGATAGATTGGAAATGGTGCTCTTGATAAGGGTAAACCTACTACCCTTACACAGATACAACATTTTCCAACTAGCTAGTTAACATTCTATCGTCTCAATAACACTATCTCATATATGCTTAGCCTTATGTGAAGCCCCCAACAGAAAACCAAGATATTTCAAAGGCAAAGACATAACCTACAACCCAGAATCCCAGCCAGCTCAGACACATTAACAACATTGCCAACAGGAGCCAATTCCAACTTCGCTAGGTTCGTCTTCAAACCTGACATGGCATCAAAGCATTAGAATGAGCCCCGTAGAATGCGTAGCTAATTAAGGTCGGCCCCACAGAAATTTAAGGTATCATCAACAAACAGAACGTGAGAGATGTCAATCCCTGTCCCCACAGAAAAACCTTACAACAAACCTCCACTCGCAGCAGTAGAGATCAACCTACCCAACACCTCCATGACAATGACAAACAACGGAGGAGAGGAGACAGAGGGTCCCTTTGCCTCAAGCCCCGAGAACTACAGTGTTGAACAAGAAATAACGGTTTAGAGGAAAATGAGATGTTAAAGACTGTGAATCTTACTTTATTTACACACCCATGAGCAAGGCAAGGGAAATTAATGTAAGGACTTCTGTTGGATTAACATACTAATTAGGTAGCAAGTTGAAGGTGATTACTCCCCAGGTTTTCAACAGACAACTTGCTTATTTACCAATCACTCATCTCATAAGTCATAATATCATATGTTTGTTGGAAGCCATAAGGAAGTTAATGGACCAATGTTAATCGGGAGGAAATCTAATTCATGGATGTGCATATATGTGCAGTTCAGAGTTTCGATACCCCAGAGAAAAATGCTCAGGATGCCATATTCTTAAACCAATATATAACAGTTTAAGAATTACTAACCTCAAATCAGTACTTCACGAACCCTAAGTTGGATATACACTCACTATTCTTCATGTTTAAAGCAGTTACTCACATAGTAATTCAATGATGACTCATTTCCACAATGCTCCAGAGTAAACAAAAAGAAATATTGAAGCTTAGAAAAATAATAAACATTCTACCTCACATTGTTCCTTAGTATCGACAGCAATCAGATATAGGGGAAAAAAACAAAGAAAAAGCAAAGCAACAACAACAACACTCGTTTCATTTTCCTCTCTTTCACTCAATTCCAAAATCTCAACCTTCAAAAAGTCGCGGAAACTATCAAAGAAAACTAAAAACACCCAAATTTTCAACTTTACTTGCAGTGAAAAAAAAGCTTAACTTGCAGCCAGATTTTATAGTTCTTTCAACTTAAATATCGCCTGAAATTCAAGTCTAAAATTCCATTTTCCTTCACATGGCTCTATTTTCTCAGCAACCAACAAACATTACCACAAAACAAGACCAAAAATGCACCTGAAAAGTGAGGCTGAAAGGGTTATGGAAGCCACGCTTGGGCAAACGGCGACGAAGCGGGGTCTGACCCCCTTCGAAGCCGAGCTTGCCGGACCCTCTGGCCTTCTGGCCCTTGTGACCCCTCCCGGCCGTCTTGCCCTTCCCGGACCCTATCCCTCGCCCCTTCCTCGTCTTCTGCTTTCTCGGCATCTTGTCCCTCAGATCGTTCAGGCTCAGAAGGCTGTACGCCCTATACCCCTCAAAAACTCCGGCCCCATTGGGCTTCAAATTCGAATTAGGGATAGGGCATTGAAGGAACTGCAGGGATTGCGGTGTGGGAATGGGTTTGCTGCGGAACGAGGGGCTGAGGACTGAGGTGGAGACAAGGGAAGCGAGTTTTCTTCTGAACATTTTTTTTTATCTTTTTTTTTTTTGGTGGTGAAAGTCGCTATGGGTTTTAGCGGTTCTTGTAGGCTGTAGTCATTTTTGGGGTCTAGGGTTTTTGGGAGCGGGTGGACTGGTGTGGTGGTGTTGCCATGGTCATGGAGCTTCCTGGGGTTTTAGGAGTTTGTGGATGGGTTGGGATCCAGTGCGCTACTGTTTTTGTTCTTCTCGTGGTATCACTAGTTTATATCCGGGAAAATAAACTTAACTCACCAAACGTTAAAGAGGTGGCTTTATCTTTTTCAAATTATCACTTCAGTTCAAGTTACAGACCAAAATCTTTCTATTTGACACGCATATACTAAAATTTAGTTTGAAATACCTAAATTATCTTTAAAAAATTATATAAAAAATAAAATAAATAAAGCTTAGAGGGTGGCTCGGTTAGGGTTGACAATTTTTTACTATACACAAACCCAACATAAAATAGCAGGTTAAAGTTGAGGGGTCTGATCTGTTTAATTAAATGGTTCAGATTAGAGTTAACTTATTTAGTCTTATACATATGTATCAACACGATCCGAATCCGACATGCAACATTTAGGGTTGACAATTTTTTACACGACCTGTAAACTCGACATGAACTTAACACAAAATTAGCGAGTTAAGATTGAAGAATCTGACCCGTTTAATTAAATTATTTGGATTAAAGTTGATTTATATAGTCTTATATTTATGCATTAATACACGAATACGAATTGTCACCCTTATATTTAAATATCTCTTCAACCTTTAGGGTGGGGTGCTTCATCCCTTAAGCTTTTTTGTTTTTTTTTTTTTTTTTTGTTTTTTCTTTAAAAAAAAATGTTTGTTTTTGCTACTTTTTTTTTTTTAAATAATAATAATAATAAT
>FXXK01001055.1:92285-127285 GCA_900184695.1 Betula pendula
TGAAAGGTTGGAGGGGGAGGCCGATTGTAGCTATCCTACCTGGGCGTAACTATAGTAGCTCCCAACCCGCGGGGAAATCGTAGGCGCTCCCTCAAGACCGACCGAACCATAGCTTAACACCCGCCCTACTAGGACATCAATGAGATTCAAGGTGGCTAACACTAATAGGCTAAGGAATTTTCATTGCGGAAGTCGAACCCAGGCCCTAGTGCATGCCCAACAACTTGAGAATTACCTTAAAACCATTGAACTACCACCCATGATGGTGGCATGTGCTAAATGTTTTCTTGAAATGTGTAAATTATCTTTAAAAAAACGGGTAGAGTCTTTCTATTAGATATCTTCATTTTCCTAGATTAGCCAAGCTGAATGACTTCATCCAGAATTTTTTTTACCAAGAAAAGGAAGCTTGGTTATGTTAAAGAATCAGTTTACAAACCGAAGCCCTAGTCTTATGGAATGTAACCTGAATTTCACTTTCTTGCCATTCAGTGAAGGGTTGCTTGTGAAACTAACCAAGTTGTGGCCGAACCACCTTCACAATATGGTGGCCAAACCACCTAATCATGGTTGAGGGATGGTTTGGTCATCATTTTTTTTATAAAAAAAATAAATAAATAAAAATAAAAATTAGTCTTAGGGGTAATTTAGATAGTTGGAGTTAAAAAAAAAAAAAAGACATGTGAGAATTTTTTATTCATTTTAGCCCTAGATGCTAACAAATGGTGTAACTTTCAATAAGGTGATAATTGAAAGGGGTTAAGTGTTACTTTCTAAAATTTGGTGGTCTATGCAAATCGGTTGTAAGTTTGAGAAAGTTAAGGTCTAATTTGCCCTTATATCTTATTGAAATTGTTCCGCGGAAATGTCTCAACTAGCAAGTGAATATAAGGATTACATTGTTGGCCAATGTTAGAATTTTCTACTTATCTAGTCTCTGTCTGAGGGATAATTTAAGCTCCTAGGGCTTACTTGTGCATTAACACGTTATGATATTTAATTAATGGGAAAAATGATTCACATGTCCATGAGGTATTGCTTGTTATCAAATTGCTCTTTAAAGTTTAAATTTTATCAATTTACTTCATAAGGTTGAAACCGTTATCAAATTGATTATTTTAAATTTTGAATTGTATTGTCATGTCATACCCAATAAGAAGGCGACCCATGTCCCCTTAATAAAAAATCCAAATAACTCATAAATTGTAAATATAAAAATAAAATAAAAAACAAAAATAAAAGAGAAATGTTAGAGCTCATTCCCTCAACCATCTATTCCTAGGTGGATTTTTTTTTTCTTTCTATTTTGCTCAAAATAGAACCATGTTTTAGAAATGGGGGAACATTTCTCAATACAAAGATGGTTGAGAGAATGAGCTCTAACATTTCTCAAAATAAAAAAGGAAAAAAAAAATAGATTTTTTGGGGGTGGCCAAAACTATAACAACCTAAAAAAAAAAAAAAAAAAGCTAAAGGAAAATAGGAAATTGGAGATAATAGAATAAGATAGTGAATTGTGTATGTATATTAACATCATACAAAACTAAGGATATTTTGGAAACATAGGATAAAAAATCTAGAATGAGAGATAGGGAAAAGAGAACCCTAGTCACTCCAAAAGAAACAAGTATTTCTTAAATGGTAGAAAATAACTTAAAATTGGGTTTCATATGTGAAAACAAAAAATTTTGGGCCAGAAAAGTGATCACCAAGCTTTGCTTGGTGACCCATGACGTGCATATCAAAAAGATCTTTTTGGAATTGAGTCAGTTGCACAATTCTAACACTTGCAAAAAGATTGAGGTAAGGATAATTGAATTTGAGAATGAATTCTCTCCAACCCGAAAATGATGATGTAGGCCAGTTTACGAGCGTACCAATCATAATAAAATGACCATATCTTGTAATTCTAACATCATATGTTGGCAAACTTGATAACGTTGGAAAGATTATTGAAAGGGATATAAATTTGTACTTTATGAAAATTTCTTAATTTCAACATTTATTAGGTCAAAACTGTAGTCAGTAGAAATACAAAAATGCGATGTTATTTTTGTTGTAACGAGGTTGCAACCGCCAACAGGGTAGTTTTCTAATTTGCTTTTTCAGAGTTACGACCATACTTCTATTTAAGCCTAATAAAGGCGGCTTGGCCACCATTGTAATCAGTTTTTCAATTAAAAAATAAAAACACTATAGGAAGGAGTAGGGGTTGGCCTCTTACATTCCATCACCCAGTGGCCTAAGAGGGATAATCTTTTCAACCAGAGAGAGGTTGGGTAACGGATCAATTAAGATAGTTCGATGAACTTTAAATCTCTTAAAACAACTACTAGAATTGATAATTAACTTCTCGTACATTTTATTAATAAGCTCAATAGCTTTATATAGGATATTACATTAAACAAGTAGACTAGAATAAGAATACATAATTCATAATCCTATCAGGACAACAAGTCCTTTATTAATTTACTCTTCTAGACCATGAGGGAAAGGTTTTGGCAGGCATGTTAGTCCTCCAAAATCAAACTGATTCTTTGGGTTTTTTTGCAAAAAGTATAATTTAACTGATAGAGACATATCAAAGTACATGCTAATTAACCGAAAAGCAAAGACAGTACTTGACCACTCGACCTTACACACCCCTAACTATGAACAAACTGCAAATTGCTTATCTGTGCATTGTGATGCTAAACACATGCTCCTTTTTGTTTATTTAGAATTTCAGCACACACTGCAGTAGCTTATACATGATTGAGTGTAGCCATGAAAAACTGTCTTCTCTTCACCAATGGTGTTCACCTACATAAAGAAATGGAAAAATATAATACATATATATAGAGAGAGAGAGAGCTCTTTGTACATGTCTTTCTAAGAGAGGGTTAAATACACCTGAGGATTTGAAATATCAGTCATTTTTAAACTCCACGACCTGACAAGTATAATACTTAAATACATTAAACTACATTTTTGTTGCAATTAAGCAATTTTTCTGTCATTTTTTCAAAAGTAATCCTGTATTTTTTTTAAAAAAAAATATATATAATAAATGAATTAAAAAACTAACATTAAAAAATCAAAATTTCTTTTGTTTATTTTAGTTTAATTTTTTTTTTTAAAAAAATAGGAGTATTTTTTTAAGAATGATATAAAAATGGCTTAATTGCAACAAAATGTTAATTTGATATATCCAAGTGTGGTGGAGCCTTTTTAAGAAAGACCGATAGTTTAAGGGGCTTAAATGTATTTAACCATTCTAAGAAATTATCATCCACAAAGAACAATGAAATGGTAAAACAAATTGCTTACCAGCTCCATTCCATGGGGATGGGGTTGTTCCTTGACGTTCTATTTGTGGTAGCTACCTTTTCTTTGAAGACTGATATTGTCCTCTCCTTGACGTTATCCACAAAGCTGAAATAAGCTTCCCTCCATTTCCTCTTGTACATCATGACACCCAGAACTCCCCATAGTCCACTCACGTACCCTGCAGACATTAATATGTAAAGCCATTCTATTTCAGATTCATTTCCTGCTCCTTCGTTGTCAGCTCGAGGCGGCGGCGGCTCGTTGCTTGCACACTTGGATAGCGGAAAGCCGCAGAGTTGAGGGTTGCCAATGTAACTGGAAGGAACAAGGGTCTGCAGCTGATTGCCTGAAGGGATTTGTCCCGACAGGTCGTTGTAGGACAAGTTCAAATGGCTTAGAGAAGTTAGCGCAGACATGGTTTGTGGAATTGCCCCGGAGAGCTGGTTTCTTGAAAAGTCCAGAGATTCCAGTGACTTTATGTTGCCAATCATGGCAGGGATGTTCCCTGTCAAATGGTTGTAGGACAAGTTCAAGCCGCGTAGTCCTGCAAGGTTTGTTAACTCGTCCGGGATAGTTCCGATCAGTTTATTACCGGAAAGATCCATGTTAATTAGGTACTTGAGCGTCTTGGTGTACTCGAGCTGTTTCCCTTTCATGAACTGAACCATGTTTTCGCCATACGTAGTTGACCATTTATACAGACCAATGTCACCTGTAGTCGCATACCCTGAAGTCATGCCCCTCAAATTGCCAAAACAGATAGGGATTGCTCCTGGTAGATTGTTGTGTGCAAGGTCAAGCACCCGAAGCTCAATAAGGTGGCATATTTCTGAAGGAATAGTGCCATCAAACTTATTTGATCTTAGGCGAAGAATTTCAAGGCCTAACATGCTCTCTCCAATCCATCTAGGTATATTTCCGGATAATCCATTTTCACCACCGTCGAAAATAACCATGCTTGTACAATTTCTCAAGGACGACGGCAGCTCTCCCCGAAGACTGTTGTTGCTCAAATGCAGAGACTGAAGAGATGTTGCATTTCCAATTGAGGCTGGGATGACCCCAGAAAGATTGTTGGCCGAAAAGTCTAGGACAACCAAGATCTGGAAATCGCTCCAACAATCTGGGATGTCACCAGATATCATGTTTTTGGAGAGATCAAGAACTCGCAGGGTATTTATTTTGCACAATGAGTGTGGGATAAAACCGGTTATTTGATTGCCAGAGAGAAGTAAATTGTCCAGTGTAGGTGTCATGGTGCCAATATCTTCTGGAATTGGACCAGAAATTAAGTTGTTGGTGAGATCCAACCGATTTAGAATAGAAGGAAAAGTTGGCAAGGGGCCCTCAAATTTGTTGGAACTCAAGTATAGATTCATGTAGAAAGAATCTGGTTTGGAAAATGTTGGCAGCCTGCCTCTGATCTGGTTTAAAGATAGGTCCAAATAGGAAAAGTTGAGGTTCGGAAGCCACTGCGGCAGAGCATCTGCGATGCTTGTGTTGGAGAGATACAAGGTAATGACCCCTTTCTGCATCCGGAGCCAAGAAGGAAATTGAGGTCCAATATTGCAAGATCTCATGTTTATGTAATTGACTTGAAATGGGGGCAACCAGTCAGATTTTATTCTCAAATCCAAAGAGTTGACACCAATGTCTAATTCTTCTAATCTTGAGAGGTTGGCAAGGTGGGCTTCGGTCATGGTTCCTCGCAAGAAATTGGTGTTCATGAGTAATTTCTCAAGCAGAGAAAGTTGCCCAAATGATTCTGGAACTGTTCCATTTAGTTGATTATGAGAAAAATCCAACATTCTCAAGTTGGTCAATGTCCCATATGATGCTGGAATTCCCCCATAGAATGAGTTGTTGGCGAGATCAAGAATTTTTAGGTTCGAAAACTGTGAAAACCAATCAGGCAAAGGACTTCTAACCCTGTTCCATCTCAAACCCAGTTTCTCTAGACTTCTCCCAATGCAACCAGATGCATCTCTAGAAGGCTCTGCTATTGTTTCGTTTAACCTGTTCATGGTTAAATCCAACACTTTCAAGCCACAAAGATTCCACAAAGAACTCGGTATCCCTCCCTCTAACAAATTAAACGACAGGTCTAGGACTACAAGAGAAGTGAGATTCCCCAAATCATTCGGAATTTCGCCTGTCAAATTATTAAAGCCAAGATTGAGCTGCACAAGGCTTTCCAGGCTACTCAACCACACAGGAATTGTAAAACCAAAGAGATTGGCTGAAAGATCAAGCACTTTGAGCGCGCTCATGTGCTTAATACTATCAGGGATAGGACCTTGAAGTGCATTTACACTAACGTCAAAGTGTTGAAGAAGCGTTGTATTGACATATTCATGGAACAAATTAACAACATGAAGATCACCAAGTCCACACGACGACAAGCGTAAATCAGCCAAAAGTGTAAGCTTGTTGAGTACCTGAACAATATCAGAGGCGTTCCGGAGGCTCACCCAGCTCATGTCAAGGCGTGTCAAAGACGAAAGACGGGAAAGCCATTGCAGGTTGCTTACTGAGAGCTGAAAATCATATTCGCTTGCACCGCTGCTAAGATCAAGAGTTTGCAGGCCCAACAGATTACCAAGCTCATCAGGAACAACCCCATTAAAGCGTGCATTAGAAAGATTAAGATATCTCAATCTTTGCATGGAACCAAAAAAAGTGGGAATTTGGCTTCCCATGAAATCGTTCCAGCTCAAGTCCAGGTGCTCCAAATATTTCAACTCCAGCAAAGATGGGTTGACAGAGTTGGCTTTCAAGTTGTCGGAAACTTTAAGGATGTATCCGAACGAATCTGGAAAGACCGGGTTTCGGAGGTCGAGCTTGACAACATATCCGGTTTTGTTGTTGCAGCCAACTCCTTCCCATTTGCAGCAGTCTTTGCCGGTCCACGAAGCGAGCCGGTTCAGGTTGCCGGAGAGGCTGTCTTTGAACTCTAGAAGCGCCAATCTTTCTGCTTCTATGGAGGTTGCACACCAGCAGAAGTGTGAGATTTCAAGGAAGAAGAAAGCAACAGTGGCAAAGGAGAACCACCCCATTTTCAAGTTGCTCTCATTAATGCAAGACTCAATCTAATCTAATATAATATATATAGCCCACCGATTTGGGCCCATGATGATTATGATGGGAGTGGGGTGGCCTAGGGAAATTTGGATCCCGGAAGTCGGTCAAGTGATTGGAATAGACTATTTACAAGAAAGACTAGGGAAATTTGGAAGGGTTGTACAAAATATTGTAAAATATTTTACTTACAAAAAATATTTTTGATCCTTGCTTGGAACGCAATCAAAATGTTTGGTCTCCTTGTAATATATATAATAACAATTTTTTGGTCTCCTTGTTAATGTTATTCTTCAATTTTATCAATAAGAAACAAGATTGAAAGAGTTATTTTTCACTACTTATATTCTTAGAATTTTTTAGAATTTATAAAAGAAATTGTAAAGTCTTATAGTATATGCTGAATCAGCTTCTCATAAACAAGTTGAAGCCTAGTTGAAGGTGACCGAAGGAAATTGCTGTGTTTATGATATCCAAAATTAAACCACTTACTGATTGAGAGTGCAATTTTGCAAGTAAAAAGTACGATTTAAATCAAATTGTAAAAAATATATTTTTGAAAATGTACTTTTAAAAAATTACAATTTGATAACAGATAAAAAAAAATTACATTTTCAAATTGTAGTCAAATATATTTTTAAAAATACATTATTTTAAAAGTTAAACTGACATTCTAAAATTAATATTGCAATTTTATCAACTGTTTAACTGCGTTTTTAAATCACAAATTTTAAAATCGCTATTTTTTCATTTTACTTTTTTAAATTACATGTTCAAACGGACCACTAGTCCAAATGGGTTGAGGCCAGTTGATGGGTTGGTCAATTATGGCAGCCATAGCCTAGTGGGTTAATTTTTTATTTTATTTTATTTTTTGGTTCCTAGTGGGTATAGCCATTTCTCCACAGAAGGGGTTGCATATGATGGTAGGAGGTTTGGAATTATACGGAAAGCTCAAAAGTTGGGTTGAAAATTAAATGAAGCAAAGACGAGTGTTGACAATTGGAGGCCTAGCTTCTATTCTAGTCTTCTACATTTTTTATTTTATTATTATTTTTTTTTATAATTATTCAGTCTTCTACATTTTTTTTTTTTTTCTATTCATTCAAGTCTTCTACATTATTTCCTCATCATAAGGCTGAAGCTGAACCAATGAATTCACAAGCTCTACGGGCATGTATGGGATTAAATGGAGTTGGAAAAGAAAAATCAATGTGTTCCCCAACTTATAAGTCGAATTTGAAGAAAATTCACAATTACAAGGAAGCTTCATCATAATTTGAAGCAAGACCATTGTTTATATATACCATAGCATAAACTAATAAATCATCATTAACTTTTTTATAAAATTAAATAATAGCTAAGGAGGTCGAGAGGGAAGAAACCACTTAATGGTGTTATCAAAATAAATTGAGATGCAACATTAGATAAACTAAAAAGGAATATCGTAGTAGGTGTTATAATTAAAGACTATGAAGAGAATGTATTGGCAATTATGTGTACCACAATACATTTTATTAATTATTGATCCAACAATAGCTAAGGCATTGTATCGTGGAAGGTAGCAAAATTCTGTCGAGCTTTATAGATTTAACGAGTAACTTTAGAGGAAGACACTTTGAAAATTGTACATGCTTTACAACAAGAAGATTCTTGTTAAAGTCGGTATGGTCAATTGCTTGAAGATATTAAAACCATGTTGAATGGTCTTCGATCATAATTTTTAGGGAATAATAGAAGACAAATTAATGAAGTAGCTCCATGTTTAATGAAAGGAGCTCTTCACTAATCTCTAAAAAGAAGTATTAATAGAGGAAAATCTTGTTTTTTTTTTTTTTAATTTTTTTTTATCAAAAGTATTATACTTACCTAGCATGATATTTCTTATTGAATTGAGTTAGTGGAAGTCGCCCCTTTTTTTTTTTTTTTTTTTGGTTGAAAAAAACTTTTCCACAAAAGTTAGGTCAAACTAAATTATATTCATTCATTAATTCCATAAAAGTTTTGACATGTATAGGGCTAGAGATGGTATAGGCGTTGACTCGGACTTAAACAAAGTGGGACTTGAGCTTCAAGAGGTTCCATTTTCTACGCGCGTGGGAGCACTAATTAATTTGGAAAGAATACTCGTTCAATTTGCACCAAATTTGAATCCTTTCTTATTTAACTTTTATTTGTTTCTGTATAAAATATTTCTAGTTAAAAGATATTTTTAAAAAGAAATTGCCGTTTGACATGAAAAGAAAATTATAAATACTTTTATATTCTATTTCAATCATATCAGTTTATAAAAATCAATTTTTATTCGTCATATTAAAATATTAATATAATTTTTTTAGAAAACTTCAGATAGAACTTTCAACCATTTTAACATGCTCTCTACAATCTTTAAAAACTCTCACTTCGGTACTCTGAACTTCTAATGTCTATTACTTACCCCATTCCGTTAGAATTTTTTGTTAAATCTCAACTGAGGAGTCAAAATTTTTAAAATACCTATCTTTAAAAAAAAAAAAAATTACAAGAATTTAAGCGTTAGTTAGGTTAGAATTTAACAAAATTTGTAAAATTACAGGAAAATTTTTTAATTTTGAGATTTTTTTTTTTTAAAAAAAATACAGGAATATTTTTTGTCACACCAAACACCTAAATATACAAAAAATATTTTTTATAAATCATTTTAAGCTCGAACAGCATTAATATTGAATTTTATAAATTTATACTCAATAATACCAAGTAGAACCTCAATGATTTAGTAGGTTATAAGTTGTTAAAAACAAATTTATTTCCTAGTTCGAAGAAGCTCAGCTCAAATACGTGGGCGAATGATTTATTTGAAGTTCATCCTGGCTTTACTGTCGGTTGGAAATAAAATATGGGAGATTAGGAATTAGAAGAAAGTAACGTAGAATACTGTAGGGAAATTATTGAAATATGAATATTATGATAAGTTTTAATTTATCTCTTAGAGAAATATTGCATCCTACTTATATAATAATATTTACAAAAAGAAAATTCCTTATAAAACACTAAAAGTTTTTTAACTTTTCAGTATGGGACAGAGTAAAACATACAAATGGAAGAAAAGATAAACATTTAAGAAAATGAGAAAAAAGAACTTTTTATTGAAATAATTTGACATTGTCTACTGTAATCCTTTTATGCATGACAAGAATTAATAAGAAGATAGGGATGTATTTCTTATCAAATGCTTCCGATTAATTTACAATTTCACTTTTAATATTAAACGACACTGCTGCACCACCACCACCACCATTATTATTATTATTATTATTTTCAAGTTACCATTAATTAATGAAATTAAAGATACTTAGAAGACAAATCATTCATCAAAAACATATACAATAGTAACAAGAAGCAGCTAATAGCTGCAAATAAGAAAAATATTTGGATTATTTTCTTGATTTGTGTGTTATTCTTTTGCAGAGTATGTAAATCTTTTTTTTTTCCTTTTCTTTTTGGTTATGTTCCAATTTTAGTGAATGTCTCCGATAGAATTGATAGCTGTGGAGTGAACAAAGGCTCCATGAAAGGTAGATATGTCGTTGTAAAATAGAAGCGGATTTATGGGGTGTTGATGTTCGTAGTTCATTTTGTATTGAATGGAGGCCTCTTAGGCTCGAAAACTATGAAATGAGGATTCCAAATTACAATTCCTCTAATCCAGCTAAATCGCCTGGTTGGATTGACTTACTCAGCACTAAAAAAATCAAAATAAGTTAAGGGGTTGTTAAACCACTTCAAGGAGGCTGTCGACGTGGGCCGACTACCTACAAGTGAGTGACCGACTACACCTTTACCCTTTGAGATAATGGTTGCCTGGTTGGGGTAGGTCGACTACTACATCATAGAGTGGTTGGGGTGGGTCGACCACCCCCTCACCCTCCCTTGGGATGGCCAGCCACCCCAAAGAGGCGATTGGGGTGGGCCGGCCACCCTCTCACTAGCGGCCAATCACCCACCCCCACTCCTTTGGGTTGGTCGACCACCACCATAAACCATGACTCTATAGAGAATCTTCTAGTGTAGATCACACATGCTCATGCTGCTTTAAAAGTTATGCTTGAGACATTCACACGCGTCACAAGTTGCCATGATATATACTAATGTTTATGAAAATCGCCACATCAAGTTTTCTTTCAAAATCTATGGTTATTTGGTCCCATTTTTACATTGAGATTTTCAACGGGTGAAGTTGCCCCATAGGCCTTTGGTGTTACTAGGGTGGACCATATACTTTGTTTGATACGCCTCGTCAAGAATCTTTCTTCTTAACTCGGCATTGTTTGTTACAATCGTTCTTCCATCCTTCGTCTTTAGGATTCCATCCCTAGAAAAATAGAAATTCGAAACTTTACCATGATTAGCCCTTTCCATGTGCCCTCTCAACTCGGGATCTTTCTCTTGTGCTAGCTTAATGCTTGCCAAGGTCATTGGACTAACCACCAAGGCTGCCAATATTGGCGGCCCACCAATTAGTACCTTATTGATTTGCACAATTGCAAATTGTTGAGCAAGTTCATCCATATTTGACTCAACATTGGTCTATTCTTGTACATGCCTTTGCTCTTTCTTTTAGGAAAATTTGGGCTTATAATCTAATTTCGTAATAGTCTTAGATGATTCAAAAAGTTTAATATCTAAACTATGAGATCTAAGATGATATTTACTAATCGGTTCGCACTAAGTCCATAATTGAGTAATGCAATAGTGAAAAGGAATAAAATAAAAGACTAGTGTATAGTATGTTAGAATATTAATTAAATGATTAAATCAATATTTTTCTTATGAGCTTAAACTTTTATGATAAGTTGTGATTTAACAGGGTATCATAACAAAGGTCTTCGAGCATTGTTTCTGTCATTCACCTTTCAATTAAATATTCCACATATTGAACCACACTTATTAAGGGGTGTTAGAATATTAATTAAATAATCAAAATCACATATTTCCTATATGATAAGTAATTATTTAACATAGTATAACAAGTGAGTAATGCTACATACTACACAAATATTCTACAAAGCTGATGTAGCAAGTCTAGTTGTTAGGGTTTATGCCCTATAAAGCCAATTTCTTTTTATAAGACATTTTCGAATTATCAATAAAGTTGTTTATTTCTGAATTTTATGAAAACATTGAGCATATGATTTTATACATTTGCATATTAATTCTATATATACATGTAGTCCTGAAGTTATAGAATATGGTTTATCACATATAAGATTAGAGAAAACCTTCCATCCAGAAGTGGTGTAAAACACCATTTTTACAGCCACCAACAAGAATGTAACACATAAGATAAAAACATTAAGTACACTAAAACTACACGAGACTAAAACACCATATCACCTATTTTCTCACTTTTTTTCTAACCCTAGTGAACCAACCCTCCCTCTCCAGCCGCTGCCGCCAATAGACCTACAGACCCACCTCTTCAGCCACCGCCGAATGCCTTCGGAATCTCCCCATTTTCTGGTAGATGAGAACCAAGAGAGAGAGAGAGAGAAAGAGATGAACCGAGAGAGGGAGGGAGAGAGATGAATCGAGAGAGAGAGAGATACGTTGCCAAAATCCTCCCCACCTCTCCAACTGCCGATAAACCCGCTGAAAACCACTGCCAGAAAACACCGCAGGCCACCTCCGGAATCTCCCCATTTTCTGGTAGATGAGAACCAAGAGACAGAGAGAGAGATGAACCGAGAGAGGGAGAGAGAGAGACACCGCCAGAATCCGCCCCACCTCTCCAATCGCCGAAGGAACCCGCCGAAAGCCACCGTCGAATTTCCCCAAAACTCAAGCATTGTAAGGATTTTCCCTTTAATTGTTCCGATTTGTTGTTGGGTTTGAATTTTGTGGGTTTTGCTTGGAATTTATGTGGGTTTTTCTTTGAATTTCTATGGGTTTTGCTTGGAATTTGTAGAGTGGCTGATTTTGGGGAGTTTGATGCTTGAGTTTTTCTTCTATGGGTTTTGGTGGCCTTGGGCAGATTCCAGCGGTTGGAGAGGTGGGGATGGTTTAAATGTGGTTTAATGGTTCACTAGGGTTAGAATGAGTTGGTTTGGTTTTTGATATGGTGTTTTCAATCCTATTGTATTTTGTACATTTAGCTGATGTGTCATATTTTAATTGAAGACTATAAAACCTCACTTTTACAGAAGGACCAGATAGAAGGGACTCTCATAAGATTATCATAGATATGTGATGAGATTATCACATTTAAGATCTAAACCATGAACTTTGTAACTTAAAAATTATAGTTTATAGTCGATAATGGAATTGGACATTCCATTTGATAAGAGTATAATATATCAATCATGAAGATCTATCTTGATCACAGAAGTAGAGATTTCTACTTGATATGTTGGTGTGGTTATAATGAACTAAGTGGACCATGTGAGTTTGTTAGTTTATAAACTACTGTTAATTAAATAACTTGAACTGACGACTACTTATAGCATTGACTCTCAATCTTGAGAGAAATATGAACTTAAATGTGAAGTAGAAGTCACTTTAATACATTTAGGAGTGAGCTCTTTCACAATCAAAATCTTGATGTATTGTGTGATCACATGTAACATTGTGCGAACACTAATCTTCAAGATGAAATTCATAATCATTTGATTTTAATAAAAGAGATATGAAATATCTCCTTGAGATAAATTTAATGGAAATTAATTATTCGGAATCTTTGGTCAAAGTGTTTTAGTAAAGAGTTACTAAAATTAAATGAAATATGATTTCAAGAGTACAAGAATAATCAAGAGATTAAATCGGGAACCTAAGAATTAAGAGATAATGAATTAAAGTGATAGTTTTATTTACGACTTTCCATAGTAGAATTAAAGTAATAGTTTTATTTATAACTTTAATTCCATTATGGATATTTTATAAAAGGGTCAATTGCAATTATAAGAAGTCAAAAAAGTTTTGATTAATCAAAATAAATACTAGAGTGTAATTACAATTTTTTAGTGGAAATAAATTATAATTAATAGTAACCTAGGACAAGTCATGAGATGAAAAAGGTCCTAACTAGGCCTATTAAAGTTAGTTTTATTTTCCCTTTAGGTCTATTCTTAAGTTGATTATTATCTTTAAGGAGCTTGACCTAATTGCACAAGAATTCTCGCCCTTGGCCATGTAATAGAGTGAGGATAAGCGAGGTTTTTCAAGTCCAACTTTGACAAGGAAACCTAGTCCTACTTTTGCTTGAAAATACAAGCCTATTTAAAGGGGTCTTATGTAAGCATTAGAGCCCACACTTTTGGTGTCATAATCAGAATTGAGGAGAAGGTTTAGATGTCATAAAACTCTAACCTATACGTGTGGGTTGAAGGAGGTGGAAGAGAACTCCAATCAGCCCCTACACCAAGCTAGCCAACTTTTGCAAGGTAGTGTTATAGCATTTAGAAATTTTTGTTTTGCATGATCTTATGCTATGCTTTCATGATGCTTGTTCTTGGGGTATTTTAATGTGCCTCCTAAATTTTTTAGACAAGTGTTAATTTGACATGATATTTAAGCAATGGTCCTAAGTTTAAATATTAACTTTTTGCGATATTTCATATTTCAATTAAAATTCAATGTGTTAAACCTCGAGAATCTAAGGCCACATGCATATAAAATAGAAGTGTTAAAATATTAATTAAATAACTAATTCACAATTTGCTAACAATTCAAACTTATGGGGCAAGTGGTTATTTAACTACTATAATTGAAAATCCTATAGCCACATAATCAAAATCAATTTGTGATTTTCGAAGCCCACATTTTATGGAATGATTAGAAACTTTTCATTAAAGAGACTTTGAAGCTCATAAATTTATATCCCAACAAGAAGAACATCAATTCGTATTTAGCTTTTGAAAGTGGCAAGAAGGCGACGTACGTAGTCCTTTGTAACCAAATGACTTTTCTTTTTCTTTTTTCTTTTTTTTCTTTTTTCTTTTTGAGGTTATAATGCAACGCCTTTTTCTCCTTACTTTTGTGAAATAAAGTAACCATGCAATATCTTCAACATATTATTGAACTCAAAAATTTTGTAAAAACATCGACCACTTGCTTTCAGTAGAATTTGAGAACAATTAGAAAAAATAAAATGAAAAAATAAAATAAATGTAGAATTTGACAATATATTGGGTCTTGGTACAATTAGAATCTGCAGATATTCCTTGAAACGAATTTTCATGCCCTAATATTTCCACTGGATTATTTTTGAAAAGGTGCCTGTAGATGGGCATCTTCACTTACTATTATTATTATTATTTTTTTCTTTTTTTTTTTTTTTTTTTTTTGAGTTACAAGCTAACATATTTTGAAGTAAAGCACTGCCCATTGTTATGTTAATGAAATAATTAAGCCCTTCCAAAGTGATCTATTCTCTTGATCTCTCTAATATGAAGATATTGCCCTTATCATCCCTCCCTATCCTGATGTCGTCATCCACATATCTGTAGGAGGTTGAATTAAGGAACAAGAAAAGTATCTGCAACAAGTTTCAGATTCTTGAATAAAAAATGCTACATAAGATGGTGATTAATTAAGGATACGTAATCTCGAGCCAGCCTTGTGGATTGAAGATGCCAAGTAGAAGTTCATAGTTTTTCCGGAACATATTCATCAACTATTGATTTAACAAAGGCAAAAAAATAAATGAGTTTAAGATTCCCTGTTAGAAAATACAAAAGTGTAACAATTCGTGTTTGCAAAATAAAAAAAAAAAAATTGGACCTAAAGTGTGCTTTTATTAACAAATTTAAAGCTTTTTTTTTTTAAAAAAAGGCAATTTTAACAAACAAACAAAAAAAAAATTGCTAGCGAGAGGCCAGACCCACCAGCACCCCTCTAGTTCCGTCACTGATGTCAAGACATAAGTAAAAGACAATATAAATTAACCATAATCCATTTAATTAAACAGGTTACACTCTTGATCCATTTCGTGTTAATTTCATGTCGCATTCTTAAGTCATGTAAAAAATTGATTAATTTATTTTAAATTAATTTCATGTTATGTTTTTAAATCGTGTAAAAAATTAACGATCATAATAAGAGTAATGAATGTAGCATACCTGGGCAGGAGTTATTGACGACTTGTCGTAATTAATTTCAACTCTCTGTGGAGTATTAAACAAAAACAGCTTAATTAGTCATGGGTATTAGTTGAATAAAAGAAAAATAAATAAATAAATAAGAAAGTAACGAGCTCTTAACTGATTTTGATGCAACCTTGAAGGATGCCTCCACAGTGAGCTGTCCATTCAACAAATTTAGTCCCTTTACACTGAACTTGATCACATTCACTGCTTTTCCCTCCATTTTAGAACATTAACAAACATTCAACTTCGGTAAAAAGACAGAAACAAAGAATCACCCAAAAAAAAAAATTCTTGAAATAGAGCGAAATTACACAAAAAAAAAAAAAAAAAAGAGTTGAGCAGAGAATATAGGCATTTTCAAGATCCCACTGTTTTTAGGAATTTACCAAATATGGAATTGTTTTTAAAACATCATATTAAAACAGTTATACCTTAGCAACATCAATGGTCTGCAAGAAATCTCCCAAGGAAATGAAATCTCGCAATCCCAGCTTCGTTCTCTTGGAACCCAAGATTGTAATGGTACTGTAGACTAGCTTCCAGCATCCACCCACCTTCCAATTTTAGAAATGAAATTCATAAAATGAATCCACCCACCTTCCAATTATAGAAATAACCCAACCCAAAAGATATTGACTTTCACTGCAATCTCAAGCTCACCTTCTCTAGTTTCACAGCAGGATCTGGAGTTGGATTCTGAGACTCCAGCAGCTTCACCAAACCTTCAATCTCAGATTTCTTTGCAGATGGGATTCCAAATATACCCCTGTTTACTCCTTCAAAACATATTAAAAAAAAAAAAATCACCTCAGTAAATGAAATTTATCATATCTATGGGGGCAATATTGAAGTTGGCATACCTTGTACGGCCGTGTAAAGCTCTGTTTTGATCTGGGAAAGTGTTTCATCCCCAACAATGCCGGAGCTCTGTTCTGCAACTTTTGTGGTGAAAATGGATCTAAACCCAGATGGGTACTCGCCAAAGATTGTGATCTTGGTCCATGGATATTGTGTGGCCGGGAGAAATCTCTGAGTTTCAATCGTTTTTGTGGCTCTTGGTTTTGGAGAAATTACAGGGGAAGCTTGGATTGGTGGTCGGAGAAGCTTGGTGGCCATAAATGGAAGAACAAGTACAGAAATCTTAGCTTTTATTGAGGCTTAGTCAGAAGGACGAAGCTGAAGGTCATGGCCAGCAAGCTGGGAGGATGCGGTATCTTGCTCAGTGATAGGTCTGGACTGTTTTGACTTTTTGCTTCTGTCTCTGTTTATTATTATTATTATTATTATTATTATTTTCCCGATTGAACAAAAATGTCATCTGCTTATCAACATGAATAAAATTTGGATAAAGTTTTATTTGTTAAATTATTTAGCGGTGGTAAGAGACAATTTCTGCTTGGTTGACCTAACTATCGGTGTCTTTTTCTTTCTTTCGTTTTAATATTTGAGGATAGATTTAATTATTTAAACATATGTGGTTGAGAATTCCCATCCCCTTTTGGTACACATAACAACAATAAAGTTGCATATTCCGGCAAGATCCAGATTGGGTGTTGTAGTTTTTCAATTTTTAGATTTAATTTTATTTTTTTAAAATTAAATTCAAAAGGTAAAATTTTACGGCATTAATACTGTTACAACACCTAAGCCAAATCTTTTAGACAAAACCGCATAGTAAAAACTATAATCGAGAGAGGAAAACAAAACTAAAGAAACATATTAGAAATTTTGGAAGTAGTAATTAATTTTCGGGAGTCGTTTTGATAAAAACACATAAAATATGTAAATGGATGATAGGTAAAAAAAATAAAAAAACTCAAACAAGAAATTATTTGAGACCTATTCTCAATCCCCATGCCTGAAAGCTTATCAAGTAATTCTTTTTCCTTTTTATATTTCGTTCAACCGCAATTAGTGGGATGTTGTCCTTAAAAATTGTTGAAGCGGTTTTAATTTTCTAAAATCAAGATCACCCAGAATTCTTAACCGCATATAGAGCAGCTTTCCTTTGATTTTTTTTTTTTAAAAAAAAAAATTGTGGAATAAAATTACTTTTTCTTCTCTATCTAATTAACGTCAATCATTTTAATAATAGTGTATTATCTTATTAGTCTGATGTGGCAGACTAACGATTTCTGTTAAAATAATTTACGGAAATTTACTTTAGGGAGTGATTTATTATTTTAGCCAACCACAGAGACTTCTGAGTTTTTTCTTATACCAAAGGGAGTGATTTGTAATTTAGGCCAGCCACATAGACCAATTTTATATTTTTTCCTATTTTTTTATATACCATTAAAATATTATTTCTTTATAAATATAAGTTTCCTAGTTATCCTTATTCTTCTACAAAATCTTAACACAATCCTCAATAAAAGGCAAAAAAACAAAAGGAGAGAGATATTTTGGATTAAAATTACAGATAGAGAAGCTATAGGGAAGCTATTGGGTTCAACTATAGCAAACATAATGTTTAGGAAACCAATAGGGAAGCTGTTGTAAGTTATTTTTTATAATTTTCTTGAAATTTTTCCTATGGAAGAAAATGGGTTATAAGAAAGCTATTGTGAATGCGCTAAGAGCATTCTCAGTAGCCTAGCTATTTTGATGAGTAAATTTAACAAAATCGCACAAAAAAGCCTCAAAGTAGACTTACTATTCTAACCAAATTAATAAAATATCATATTTTCTCTCTCTCTCTCTCTCAATTTTCTATTCTTTCTCTCTTTTATTTTTCTTTTCTTTCTCTCCCACGCACCAGGATTATGCATTTACTATGCATTAAGAAAAAAACAAACAACAACATATGTAACTGAATAAAAAAAAAAAAATCAAACAATATATGAGACAAAATTAATGACTAAATTAAAAATCACAAACTCGACAACTTTGGTCGAAGTAAATGATAATTTGAGAAGAAATAGTCTTATTCATATTAAAAGAATATGACATTTTTAAAAAAAATATGATCATTAGAGAAAAGATAAATTTTAAAAATATGACAGTTAGAAAAAGACAAATATTTAAAAATATAACAGTTAAAATAAGACAAATATTCAAAAATATGACCGTTAGTAAAAGACAAATATTCAAAAATATAAATATTAGATAAAGAATAAATAAATCTTTGAAAAATAATATTTAAATGGAATAGTGAAAATAGATAGTTAAAATGGTGATGCTACTAGAGATGCTTTAAAAAAGTTGATGGCTAAAATAGAGAAAATTAGTTTAAGTGAAAATGGCTAGTACTTTATTAAATAGATTTTCTCAAATTCCAACTATTCTTTTGAAATTAAATTGTTGAGATTTTATATTATCAGTATTTACCATTTTAACAACTCAACATCTATCACCTTAGTACTTACTATATATATATATATTTTTTTTTTTAAAAAAAAAATGATGAATACCGGTATGACAAAATCTCGACCATTGAATTTGAAAATAATGTTTCAGAATTAATTATTCTAGAAGATCTTCCTAACTTTGCATACTCTTTGGACAAAGGTGTCTATACCATGAAAATCATGTTTTATGACATCAGCATGATTCTTTGATTCAAGATAAATAGGAACCGACTGAGTTTGTGAGTTAAAAATAACGATTTTGCATTTTTAAAAATGCACCACTTGCTTGTAATATAAAAACACATATTTTTCTACATTTTAAATCATTTAAAAAAAAAAAAAAAAAAAAAAACACCTCTCAAACAATATATTTTTTACGATTTAGCTTAAAATCGCACTTTTTATATGCAAAATAACAGTACCAAAAGCCCTAAATGTCACTTAACCATTGCAAAAACGCACGATCACAATTTCTTAAACAGAAACTAGGTAGAATGATGCTATACAGTTTTAGCAAATATACTTGGACCGAAGTATCAACAAGCTTATGAGATCTTCCCAAGTACTTCCATCCTTCTTAGCAACAGAAACTCACTTTGTAAATGTCTCAACTATTTTAAAACCACGTTTGAAGAAGTGGGATTAGATTTTTCAGGCTCTTGCTGCTGTTTCCACTGCTCTGGGGTCAAAGCTTTCTTTATTGACAGAGCATGAATTTCTTTCATTTCCTCTTCCAGAGCAGCATTCACCAGCCGATGCCTCTCCAGCAACCTCTTCCCTTCAAATTGTTCTGACACAATTTCAATTGCAAAACTTGCACCACACCTGAAAGTCGGGTGACTTCATTAGAGTAAGAAGGGATTGCAGAACAAAACAAAAAACAAACAAGGCAGAGAAACTTTCTGAATTCAAAGTACAACGGCTTGCAAGAAAGAACTTACCCTCCAGATGTATCAATTACTTCCTGAAACAAGAAAATAGAAGAATATAAATTACAAAGAAAGAGTTCCACATTGATAAGTATTTACATGGAAATTGGAATATGAAAGGGAAATCCAATTAAAAAAAGATATATAAAAAATGCAAATGGATATCTATCTGGGTAGTCTTTAGTAGAATAATTATAGAAAAGAAATTGCACATGAAAAGAAAAAATTATCGACTTCTATATGTTTTAATGGTCGGAATTGGGCACACACCCTCTGCAATTTCTCTCTTTTCTTTTCTTTTTTTCTTTTTGTTTCTACTGTTTTTTCCCCTCTACTTGTATTGGGTTGTAGTACACCAAAATCAAGTGAGGATATCTAGTTGGCCATCCAAATGCAGCCTAACCGATTATAACAATTGCTTCCAGCGTGAAGGGACTAAGTTAAGCTGATAACAACGAAAAGAATCCAAGAGCCAGCACAAAATTAAAGGCTGAGCTGATTTACATACAGAGCAATAGAGAGAAATTTAAGTTGTGACTCCATTTAAAAATTGTTGAAATCATCTAGAAACTTAAAGTGGGATGCTAGTGAGCCAATCTCCTATCCAGAAGTGACCTATTTGGTCTTGGATTCTGCAGTAGACATTGATTTCTTATGAGCAATTAGTAATTATCAACACTCTATTCAATTTTCTGTTCTGAAGCATGATCACTTACTAGTAAAAACTTGGACTGGTCTTGTGTCTGTTTTGGTCTGGAATTTCTTCAGTAGGTTCGGCAGAATAGGATTCCGCAGTAGTGTTCTGTTTGTATAGGTTTGTTTCTGCAGCAAAGGTTATTTCTTTGTTCTGTTTGTTTTGTTTATAAAGGTGATTTGGGTGTAGTTGGGCTGATTTATAGCCTGTTTGATAGAGTTTAGAGAGTTTTTGTTCCGCTGTTTGCAGATGAGTTCCTGTTTTCTGGAGTTTGTTTGTATTCTGATTTGTTGATTAGTAAAGTGAAGCTTATTCATCAAAGAAAAAACTTGGACTTGTCCAACCAGGCTTGCCAAAGACAGAAAAGGGGAAGTTTGTCCCAGACGCAAATCTACCAAGGAAAAATGGCTTAGGGAATATATAAGGTAATATACAAATTGTAGAACTATAGACTACTATAATTAATGGGTTATCTTCTTATGCTACCTTACTGCTCATCCCCTAGTTTTCCCCTAGTACCCTGGAGAAGACAGGGACTAAGCACCTGTATAATGAAAATGCCAACACTACAGTAGGGCATTAGTCGATGAATTGTTTGTATATATACATATTTTGGTTCATAAGATTTGAACTTTACATTTACCCCAATATCATCCCATGCCTTTCTCACTTGAGCCATTTATGTGTATATATATATATATATATGTGTGCGCGCGCGCGCGCAATGATATTATATGAACCCATTTACTTAACAATAACATGATTTGAGGAAGTTTTGTTTCTATTATCACATAAAGTCTTGAGACACTACCATATTGTTGTGTCAGTTCTAAATATAAACTTTTTGCAGAACTAACACTTGTATAAGTGCTAAAACAAATAAGAAAAACTGGCCCTATTTGTTAACTTCCTTTCTCCCCTTCTCTTTTTTTCGTTTCCCCTAAAATCAACTCCACTTTTAATATTTCATCAATCAATTTTTAAAAACTTTTTTTACTTTTTATATCACTTCACTAACTTTTGATTATTATTCAAATAAAAAACTCACTAAAAAACAAAATTTTTTCACTTTTCCATACAAAAAATTCACAACATTCTTTATACTTTATATCACATCAATCGCTTCTTATAACTATTCCAAAACAAAAACATGACTAAAGCATTTAACAAATACGCCCACTAACATCCTTGCCTTCTCTTCCTATTTTTCTTGCACTCGAATCAGAAGTATTTGCTGGTGCCTCTCGAGACTCCATTTGTGCATTTAGTAGAACGAGGCTCTCCAAATATTTATCCAAATAAAACCAGCTCTCCGCAAAACAAGTATCAGTTACTGTGGATGAAAATCTATTAAATCCCAACTGAGTTACTAGTGGGATATTTGGTTCGTACGAAAGAAGCTCCCCATTTCTGTTGGTGACTAGAACTTTACCATTTTTCCTGAAAGCTACCACCCTCTATAATCCTTGACTGATATGAATGTTGAACAGCTTAGTCCAAGATTCTCCAATGCCATACTCTTTCATAATCCATATAGAAAAAGACTGCTCCTCCTCTCGTTCATTATTAAAGATAAGACAACTCCAACAAAAATAGAGCATGTAGAATATATGAAAGACTGCTCCTTAAAGTGTCTCTTACCTACTAAAAGTGCCAACCTTAATCAAATTATCATGAACCCAATATTTTATTAGAATAAGGTTTTTTCATTAGTTTTCAAACTTCTCTTCAGACTTGCATAGTAAAGCCTCCAAGATTGTACACTACCTAAACCACTTCCTCTTTTCCTTTTGCTATAACGAAAATCTCATAATGAACTTACTAAATCGTAAAATGATACCTTATCACTTCATACCAAGTCCCTGAATTTCTCCCTCTTGCCTACAAATAAACTCAAACATGGGTCATATGACAACCTCACTCCAACTTATGAACAGATGGTGTCACTCACCCCTTGGACAAATGGCATCACCAGGGGGAACTGCATCGAAACACCAAGCAAGGGGCACAAGTGGTCACATTGCAACACCTCTGAGGGCATAGAAGCCACTCTATCCCACAAAGAAGCATAGGCCAGATGGAGTACACGGACAAGCCATGTCTAAACCTAGAAGCAGGAGTAACAATGCTTGATCTAAAAGCTCAATGACATGGCTTGAATTGAGGCAGCCTAACAACCTTAATTTGAAAGACCTCCCAACACCTCTATATCGTAGTCGAGGATCACAGATTCTGATGCTAATAACAACACCCAACCTCCTTAGAGGTCACCTCTCTTTCAAGCAATAGCAGATGCTTTTGTGATTATGGCTTGTGTAGGGCTTATGGTTGTGTTTGATTGGTTTCATATTAAATCTGCAATTCTTGATGCGTCTTTACTGTTACATGCATGGGTTTAAATATGTATATGTTGGGGTAAAACCCCACCTGACAAAACTAGGCGCAAGTAATAAAGAGATGGGAATTTCCAATAATCATCCAATACTGGAACAGATAGCAAAACCGTTCAAAACACTGAACTCGACCCAGTGGCTGGATATTGCCTATTGAACTGAAACTATATTCAGATCCCTCAAACAAAAGCAAATAGTAATAACAATAATATGAAGCAAAAGAGCAAGAATTCAAGGCAGATAAACCGGTAACTGAAAAACTAAACAGAGCTTACAAGGTGCGAAGGATTCATCTTTGCCTTCAATGAGGACTCTACTTGTTCCTTTGTCACCCCCATCTCCCTCTCTCTCTCGCTGTTTCTCTGTTGTTCTTGCTTATGAGATCTAAAACGCTGAATTGTTCGCAATTAGGCAATCGCTCGTGTTTCTTTTCTTTTTCTTTTTTTAAAAAATTATTCTCTCTTTTTTTCTTTTTTTTTGGAGGATTCGATTCTTTATCTTTTTTATGTTTTGTTATGGATTTAGTCCACAAAAATATTAAAAACAATACTTTTTTTTTTTGTTTGCTCAAATATAAAGTGCGTCACTTCTTTTTTATATCATAAAATCATTAGCCACTTAATTAGCATAGATTTTTTTTTTTTTTTATGGATTTTTATTTGTGTTTTGAGTTATAAGTTTATTGGCTTTGGCTTAAGTGTTGTAAAGAAAATTATAGAAAATAGTCAGTAAATTTACAACAATCCAATTTAATTTTAAATTTTTTATAAAAAAATCATAAAATTAAAGAGAAAAATATAAAAAAGCCCCCCATACTGACAGCCTATTCTAAATGAGTCCCCTGAAATGACAAGTGTGCTATTCCGACCCAACAAACTGCCAATATGGTATAAAAAGGCATCTCCGTTAGCATCTTCCGTCAAGCTGGATGGAAAATATACCACGTGACGTGCACGTAACAAATCTCGCCCGAAACTTCCAATTTTGCCCTTCGTTGGACATTGTGAAATTATTTCCGGCAAGCCTTTGCCGACTCCTGGATCTCCGGCTACTGAGTCTCTACGGCTCCGGCTTCAGGATCAGCACCACCGGCATGGCGAGTTACCGAATCTCACGCCCGTCACCTGCTGCACCATCTGCTGGCGAGTTAACCCATACTTGTTGTTCATTATCCAATCACCCGTGTGACCGGGCCAACCCAACTCGTTGCGACCTGGTAAGAACTTTTGGCAGTCCAGAAGTCGCTCTCGGCGTCGCCGAAGCAGTAGATTAGGTGGTTTCGTCGTACGGGAAATCGATTCCGTCGTCGTAGTCGCCGAATTCTGGGTTTGGTTTCTCTCCTTCGTTGGCTTCGACTGTGCCGCTCTCCAGAAGTCGCTCTCCGACGTCGCCGAAGCAGCAAATAAGTGTTGGGTCGTCGTACGGGAAATCGATTCCGTCGTCGTAGTCGCCGAATTCTGGGTTTGGTTTCTCTGCTTCGCTGGCTTCGACTGTGCCATTCTCGGCTTCGACTATGCCGCTCTCCAGAAGTCGCTCTCCGGCGTCGCCGAAGCAGCAGATTAGTGGTGGGTCGTCGTACGGGAAATCGATTCCGTCGTCGTAGTCGCTGAATTCTGGGTATGGTTTCTCTGCTTCGTTGGCTTCGACTGGGTCTGGTTTCCGGCAAAGGCTTGCCGGAAATAATTTCACAATGTCCAACGAGGGCAAAATTGGAAGTTTCGGGCGAGATTGGTCACGTGGTATATTTTCCATCCAGCTTGACGGAAGATGCTAACGGAGATGCCTTTTTATACCATATTGGTAGTTTGTTGGGTCGAAATAGCACACTTGTCATTTCAGGGGGCTCATTTAGAATAGGCTGTCAGTATGGGGGGCTTTTTTATATTTTTCCCAAAATTAAATTTGAACTGTCGAAAAAATTACTGAATGTTAAAGCACCAGATCGTCAAATTTATGGCTATCTTATTTGTAACAAATTTACGTCCAAAAAACAAAGTAGTAAATTTTAGTCCCAAAATTAGAACTTAGCATGAGATTTTTTGGTCCATAGTTATATGATAAGGAAAGAGAAATTAATAGTGTCCTATTTCATTCTTTTATTATCAAATTGATTACAACTAATTCATAACATTGGTTAAGCTTAGTATGACAATATTATGAATGATAAAGATCATTATCTAGTATTAGGGTCTGTTTGAAATTGCGTTGAGAAATAGAGCTTTTAAAATAAAAAATAGCTTTTTAACAAAAGCTTCATTTTTAAGCTTTTGTCTAAAATGCGTTTTAACCATTTTTAGAGTAAAAAATCAAAAAAATACTTTTGGAGTTTTTTACCAAACTGGCCAACTTTTTATTTGACATAACTTTTTAGGTACTAAAAGTACTTTTTAAGCTCTCTAACGCAATCTCAAACAAGCTCTTAGTTCCATTTAAATGCGTTCAGAGAGGTCTTACAATCCTGACCGTCAATAATTTCTTTTAATTTTTCAAATCAATTGTGGCTTAAATATTAAATATTAGCATTTGGAACTCTCTTTGGAATTCTACAACCATCGTACAAAGGCACCATGAATCTATATCTCTCTTCCCCTTCTAAACACACAATGGATTGAAAAAGTTCTTCATCTATTTGTTGGACAGTCAAGTCTACGTTTAATCTGGTTCGTTCAAATTCTTTCCAACACTCAAGCCTGCTTTTTCAATCAGAGTGGAAGGCCCTTTGTGTAGAAATATGATATATATTGTTTGATTGTATGGAAGTCTATTCTTTTAGGGTGGAAATTTAATGGAGGACAAAGAGAAAAAGACGAAGAACAAAAGACAAAACTAACTAACTATTCTGATCTCTCACTCAATTTATAGAGTGCAATGCAACTCTTGATGAAAAGTTGTATTGTTTTTCTTTTTTGTAACCTTCATGGAAGTTATTACTTTCCATGGGAATAATCAGGTGTATGGATGACCACACTTGTTATGGTATGATCATCCCTACACCATCATCTCCCACTTGATCACACAATAACATCAGGCAATAATTTTAGTTATGCATGATTATCTTGATACCAATAATTTTTTCCATGCCAACTCCCATCTGTAAAGCCTATAGATCAGCATCAGATTATAACATGGCTCCACGTGCACACACTTTTGTTATCTTATTTGACCGCACCTTTTACCATAGGCTCTCCTGTCGACAGCATATTATGAGTGATTTCATTTCGCTATTCTTCAAGCGAATGACATCAATTATCCATAGTTGGGAACATAGTTCACATCCTTTCCACAATTGACAACTTTAGTCGTACACAAGTCCATGTGTTGACTTGCGCCAAACTTTCGATCAAGTACTTCCTCTAAAGTCATTATTTCTGAAGTTTTTCTTGATACACCTTATCAGTGTCTTTTACATTCTCAAAGCATATATATTACCCAATCTCAACATGATGCCTTTTTGTGAACTTGACATTTATGTGAGTCATAATATACGTACCCCGTCAGTGTCATCTGCCTAATAGACCAATTATATTCCCTATTAGCTAAATGTTCATATAGTCGTTCATCCAGGTGTCCTTGAATCCTTCCGATTATGTACTAACCTATGTAGCTATCACTTAGGTGTTTTTTAATCCCATTATCGTTACATGCCTTCTGAATTTATCCAGAGGCACCCTTTGGTCATAGGATCGGCCACCATTTCTATCGAATTAATGATTCAACTTTTATTTCAACTCTTTCCACTGTATCTTGAATATAGTGATAATTTACATCAATGTGTTTGCCCTTGGATATGCTCTAATTTTTATAAGATATATAACATACTTATTATCACAAAACACATTGATTGGTCTATTAGGTATACCTAAATTTAAACTTTCAATAAAGTGTTTAATCTAGACCGCATTACTTACCGATGCGCTGCATGATATATACGAGTCAGCTTCCATTGTCAGATTTAGCAACACAATTCTATTTCTTACTTAACTAAAAAACGGTCATTCCACTGAACAATAACGCATAATCGCTAGTTGACTTTCTATCATTTGCATCTCCTATAAAATCTACATTTGTGTATCCTACAATTTCTATATCACTTATTCCAAAACATAAACCCATGATTTTAGTGCCTTTCAAATATCTAAATATTTGTTTTACCGCTTGTCATTGTATCTTCCTTGGATTGGACTAATATCTGCTTACCAATCATACTGCATGATAAATATCAAGCATTGTGCTTGTCATGGCATACAAGAGACTACCCAATACTTGGGCATAGGGGGCTGTTTCCAAGACTACCCACTACAAGTTCTAATGGTCAACAGCTTGGGGCTTCTCCGGTGAGGATAGATTTAGTTGGTGGATCTTCTCAGGTTTTGGCAAATCCCTATCTGGTCCCAGCGTTTCCGACGAGTTCCCCTGGTTATGTTAATGGTACAATCCTACTGGCAACGGTTGTCCAGAGTTCACCGGTAGTTCAGATTACGGCTTCCTCTTCTTCTGTGAAGGATCGGCCCAGCAATGGAGGGATCCCTAAACCAATGAAGAATCTTTTGGTGTGGCTTTCTCGATCCTCTATCGTAGGTAGCTATGGGCCCAAAGAAGGAAGCTCCAGGTATGGCCCCTCCTCCTCCCATCCCTACAGCTACGGTCCTTGTTGCTGTGAGTGGGCTTCATAGGTTGGAGGTTTCACCTAAATCCTTGCAGCACTATACCAATGAGTTGAGGGGTAGCAGGTTTTTGAAAATTGACGATTGCATGATCGCTGAGGCTGTTTCGTCGTTCAATGCCCCACTTGCCTCCTCTCGTGTGCTGATAGGCTTGGTCGATCCATCTTCAAAGTTATTGGATAGTGAAGAAGAGGACGATGATTTTTGGGGTGTGGAAGACGAAATTTGTTGTGGTGGGGATGGGAAAGACGGAGATCCTTACCTTTTTGGACTGGGATTTGATGGGGGAGTCTAATGAGGCCACTTTAGAGGCTACCCCTTGAAAGGTTAAGGGTTGAAGGGAGTTTCTAAATCTAGAATCCTCCATCACCTACGATACTAAGGGTGTATTCACTAGGCGAGGGAAATGCAAGGTTTCCTAACGTTTGAGGGCTTTGTTTTTTAGGGCATGGGTTTGAAGGCTTGTCGGGTTTGGGGTTTGAGGTTTTTGGGTTTAAGGGCTTGGGTTTATTGCTCGTTTGGAGCTCTCGTGTATACTACCTGTGTACTTAGGGGCGCCTTACACTTTTTAATATATTTTTACTTATAACAAAAAATGACAATATTCACAATTTATCATTATCCATGTTTATGTAAACACAGTGATATGGTGGACTTACCTCAAAACCAATTTCTAATATAGTCTAGTGGAACTTCAAATACCATTGTCTCAATGAATGTTTGAGTCCATATAGAGAGTTTTTTAATTTGTAGACTTTCTCTTCATGTCCTTTTACTAGGAATTGTTCAGGTTGTATCACATAGATATCCTCTTTTAATTCTCTGTTAAAAAATGATGCTTTAACATCCAACTGATGTAATTTCAAAGCCATTTTGGCTACCACTGACATGATTATCCTTACTAAGGTGAACTTAGCCATAAGTGAATATGTATCAACAAAGTCTACATCGAGTTGCTGAGTGAACCCTTTGGCTACCAACTTAGCTTTATACTTGTCAATGCTTCCATCTGCTTTGAATTTCTTTCTTAGTACTCATTTGCATCCAATGACTTTCCTTTGACTTGGTAAATTTGTGAGCTCCCAAATGCCATTTTTCTTGATTGAATCAAGTTGAGATTCATAGCTTTAATCCATTTGTTTGCATCATTACTACTCATAATTTCTTTGAAACTCATCGAATCATCTTGTAGATTTATATCATCTACACTTAGTATATAATGATCCATAAAAATGCTTGATGGCCACTTTTGCCTTTTACTACCACTGTGATTGATCTTTAGATCTTATTTTACTCCTACTATTCTGAAGATCTGTCACATGTTCGTCTTCTAATGAAGTGTATTGGCCTTCTTGACAAGCGAGATTTTCACCTTGTAAAAAGTCTGATCTCTTCCATTGGATTAATTTGATTGGCATTTTCAAGGAAGACAACATCTCTAATTTTTATTAATTCTTTCTCAAAATGGTAGAATCGGTATTCACTACCATTCTCTATATATCAAATAAACCTGCATTCCCAGGTTTTACTACCTAATTTATCTCTTAAGGGTTTTGGGATACGTACATGTGTTTTACATCCCCATACTTTAAGATTTTCAACATCTGCTTTAGGCCTGTCCAATATTCATAAGTCGTGAGTAGTTTATATTCTGTCTTAACCCTGTTAAGTATGTATGTTGCTATAGATAAAGCCTTTCTAAAAAATGAATGGGTAAATCAGCATACGCCATCATAAACCTTATCATATCCATTAATGTTTTGTTTCTTCTTTCTGCAATACCATTTTGTTAAGTCTTATAAGACATTATATATAAATGTTTATTCCACTTTCATTGCAGAAAGAATCCATGGCCTCATACTCACCTCTTCTATCATTATTTAAACTTTTAATGGACCTATCCAATTTATTTTCTACCTCCAATTTATATTCTTTGAATTTTTCAATTGCTTTAGACTTATATTTGATAAGGTCGATATGTCCATATCTTGAATAATCATCAGTAAAGATAATACAGTATTTCATTCCTCTATGTGTCTTAGCTTTTAAAGGTCCACATATATCAAAGTGGATTACTTTCAATAAATATGATGATTTCTAATGTTTTAAAAAAGACTTACTCGTCATTTTTCCCTTAATACAAGATTCACATATATTAAAATCCTCATAATTAATTTGTGGTAGTAATATGCTTTTACTCATTCTAATCATTTTATTTTTGTTTATGTGACCTAATCTCAAATGCTATAGATAAGAACTATTTATATTCACATACAAATAATCTGGAATGGAAACTTCATTATCAACTTTGAGTAAATACATATTGTCTACTTTTACACCATTTACTAATACATTCCCTTTTCTTATATAGACCTTCCCAGACTTGAATTTAATCATGTATCCCTTACTATCTAACACAAGAACTGATATTATATTTCTATGGATATTGGACACATACAAAACATCATATAAAACAATGACTGGCCCATTTATAGAAATCTTACATTTGTCTTCTCCTAACACGTCACTGTATGTATTGTTGCCATTATAAATTTTGTGCTCATCGACTGTCTTTTCTTTGAAGTACACAAAAAATACTCACATCTTGTTATGTGTCTTGTTGCCACCGAATCTATCCACCAAGAATTTGTAGTCGGTTCTACTATCATCACCTCAGAAACTGTCATTGTGATTTCCTTATGTTTCTTGCTGCCATTGTTCTTTGAACAATTCGCTTAAAGTATCCCATTTTTTCACACTTGAAGCATACTCCGTTAACTTTATTTCCACTTTTTAGCTTACCCTTCCATTTTCTCTTGAAGTTCTTGGGTTTGCCCTTAAATGTCGGAGCACGTGAAGTCTAAACCATAGTTTGGGGCATCATGAGGTTGCTAGATATATCTTCTCTCATTCTTCTTTTTCATTCTCTCTTCTTCTAACACGGGCAATACTGGGAGATATATCATGAAAACTTCTTTGCCACTTTGTGTCAAAATAGTTACTACATGTTCCCATGATAGATGAAGACTATTCAATATGGTGGTCACTTGCATTTTTTCTGACACAAGATGACTAGCATTTGCAAGCTCCTTTGCAATAAGTTTCTTTTGGTTTACAAATTCACCCACAGTCATCCTCACCCCATACAAGTACTGTTATATTTTTCTAATAACAGTTGTATGTGAGTGTTAAACCTAGGACCATACTTTTTGTCTAAGACCTCCATCATGTCCTTTGTCTCATGTCCTTCAAAGAGAGGAATGATGTTATCTTTTGTTGTGGTATGACTTGAGTTTCTCAAGTCTTAACGGAGTGGGGCCCAACAGTTTTTATCTTATTTGTTTTGGCCTTTTGAAGTTTTAGCCTACTTATCTCTTTTCCTTTACTGAGTTGGTTTTGGAGTTACAATACTTCTCAATTTAGGAGAAGTAAATTGACGTTCAACAATATAAAAGAAGAGTTGCACTAAGCGGAAAAGGCAGCAGCAAGAGAGAAAGAGAATTGGTGCTGCTCACTTCAGTTTTATCACTTTGTGATTCTGCCACACGGTTCTTAGAGAATTAAGAGAATATTTTCTCTTTTGTCATTAATTCTCTTTTGTGTGAGAGTGAGAATTGAGTGTATTGGGACTTTGGATTTTGAGTGGTTTTCTCCCTACTACTCTTTTGTATTCCATCTTTTGTTAGTGAACTTCCTCCGGATTGTCTCTGCCAGTGGATGTAGGCTTGTTAAGCCAAACCACTTAAATCTTGGTGTCCTGTGTGATTAGTTTATTTTCTATTATGCTATTTTCTACTTCTTTGGGAATCCTAAAATTCGTTTTGTCATAACAAACTAGTATCAGAGCTTGGGTTTTTTATTTTGTGGAATGCTTCTACAAAATTTGAAGTAGAAAAATTTGATGGTCAGAATAGTTTCAATCTTTGGCATATCAATATGCGTGCTTTGTTGTGACAACAAGGTTTGGCGAAGATTTAGATGGCAAGGCGCCATCAACATCATCAACTGAGAATGGTGTGGAACTTGAAGAAAAAGCCCACAGTTCAATTTTGTTATCTCTATCATATAGAGTTTTGAGAGAAGTCACCGATGAAGAAACTGCTGCTAGACTTTGGAAGAAACTAGAAAATTTGTACATGAAGAAGTCTCTCACTAACGGTTTGTTTCTAAAGCAACGATTATATACCCTCAAGATGGAGGAATGTACATCTCTTGGTAATTATCTTGATGAATTTAATAAAATTCTTATGAACTTGAAAAATATTGATGATGAAAATCAAACCCTGATTTTGTTATGTTCACTACCTGAGTTCTTTGATAATTTCATTAATTCAATGTTATATGGTAGAGATACTATCTCGTTAGCGGACGTTAAGTCTTCTTTGAATTCTATGGAATTGAGAACAAGATTGAATGGGAAAGGTAGTGATAATCAGGCAAAGGGGAAACAATGTCGCTTGGAAGATTGTTGGAATCAGTACAATCAAAATAATGATGCATGATGAAATTGTTAGGACTTTGACGAATGTTCGACACATACCAGATTTGAAAAAAAAATCTTATTTCTTTGGGCACTTTGGACTCCCTAGGATACAAGTATTCTGGTGAAGGTGGAGTTATCAGGGTTAGTAATGGCTCATTGGTTGTGATGGAATGTAAGAAGGTTGATGGCCTCTACTTTCTTCAATGCAGTACAATGACACATTTAGATGTTGTGTCTTCTTCAGATAATCTAGAGTCAGACACTACCAGGTTATGGTATATGGAATTGGGTCATAGCATGGAGGTGGAGATTCAGGTGGAGGCTTCAGAGAGGGTGCAAGATGGCACTCAAGATCAGCCCGTTACAGATAGCCATGGCTCTGGTTATGATGATGATGATCTACAAGAAGAGCAAGAGACCATTGTTGCGACTGGTAGACAGAGGAGGCAGATTAGGCCACCTCGGAGATATGACAGAGGCAGTGGTATCGATTCCAATGTCATTGGGAACGTTGATTCAGATTATGCTAGCGATCTGGATAACAGAAGATTTATGACGGATTGTGTTTTTACTCTCTCAGGTTTTGCCATTAGTTGAAAAATGACATTATAGTCGATAGTTACTTTGTCCACTATGGAGGCAAAGTATATGGCAGTGGTAGAGATAGTGAAAGAAGCAATTTGGTTAAGAGGTTTAGTCAATGATCTGGATTTATAGCAGAATGAGACTGTTGTGTTTTGTGATAGCCAGAGCACAATACATTTGATTAAAAATCAAATATATCATGAGATGACCAAACACATTGATGTCAGATATCATTTTCTTCAGATGGTTGTGACACAAGGTAATATCACATTGAAGAAAATTGCTACGGCAGAAAATCCAGCGGATATGTTGACTAAATCAATTCTAGTTTCCAAGTTCAAGCATTGCTTGGATTTGATTGGTGTTTATAGTTTGTAATTCCCTTTAGGGGTTTTGGAGGAGACGTCATGAGGAGATTTGCTTTGGGGACTTGTTGAAATTCAAGTCAAGGTAGAGATTGTTGTGGTATGACTTGAGTTTCTCAAGTCTTAATAGAGTAGGGCCCAACAGTTTTTGTCTTATTTGTTTTGGCCTTTTAAAGTTGTAGCCGACTTATCTCTTTTCCTTTACTGAGTTGGTTTTGGAGTTACAATACTTCTTAATTTAGTAGAAGTAAACCGACATTCAACAATATAAAATAAGAGTTGCACTTAGCGGAAAAAGCAGCAACAAGAGAGAAAGAGAATTGGTGCTGCTCACTTCAGTTTTCTCACGTTGTGTTTGTGCCACACGACTTTTAGAGAATTAAGAGAATATTTTCTTTTTTGTCATTAATTCTCTTTTGTGTAAGAGTGAGATTTGGGTGTATTAGGGCTTTGGGTTTTAAGTGGTTTTCTCCCTACTACTCTTTTGTACTCCATCTTTTGTTAGTGAATTTCTTCTGGATCGTCTCCGCCAGTGGATTTAGGCTTCTTAAGCCGAACCACTTAAATCTTGATGTCCTGTGTGATTGGTTTATTTTCTATTCTGCTATTTTCTACTTCTTTGGGGATCCTCAAATTCATTTTGTCATAACATCTTTTATACTATGGAGAATGGTGGCCTTAGCCATTAGTTTATCTTGCATCCATTTTTCACATTTTTTGACAATCGTTTCATCTTTTTTGGTCTTCTATATTTGGCTTGTCAGTTGTAAGGGTGTACAAAGTTTTCTCATACATCAGTACATAAAAAATGTGTCGTTTTCACATTCTCAAATGTATTCCGTTGAGGCTTTCAACCTTCGAGGAATTAATATCGCTTTTAATAGCCATTTTAAAATGTGGATACGATAAAATAAAACTTATTAATACAAATAAATTAATTGTCTTAATTACAACACACTTAATAGAAATAAAATAAAAATGTAGTTCTAATTATTACAAACTAGCAAATAAATTAATAATAATTATTGTTGATTTAATTGTTACTATGATATGTCAAACAAACTTGATAGTTATTCATGTAAGCCCTATGATATGCCAAATTTGGATTTGGTAGACTAACTATTCACCTCTTCTCGGAACAGTATAACGATGGACGTCCATTGTCCATAAGTATCTCAGGCTCTGCACAAACGGTCCTTATAATCTTTATTGGATGCGGACCCTTATGGTGTTTATGACTCAAGATCTCAGATTGTAGCGAATCAAGAATTGTGCATACCACCTCCTTGTGCTGTTTTGGTAACAACCAAAAAGTTTGAATGAATCTCCGATTCTTGTCCCTATGACCTTGGTATGAAGAATCTCCCCTTTCCCAAACCTTGTGATTTTTATTTTAAAATTTGTGGACTAAAAATATTGTAGTGCTCTTCCCCTTTGAAAGATCTTTCCAATGGCTTTTGAATGGTCCAAATCGAGGTTGAAATGAGATAGAATGAGCAAAAATACCAAACTTACGTTGAACCAGCTGGTTCGGGTGATTCAGATAGTTCAGATGGACCGGACCGGCCACCTTAGACCGGTTAGTGGCGGTGGCAGCTTGTGGCACCATTCGACTGTGGTGTGCAGCTGGGCTAGGCTTCGTGGATCAACTGCTGGGTTAGGTTGCACATCTAGGACGGGTGATGGAACAAGTCTTGACTTGTCAAGTGTTGACCGGGTTGAGTCTTGGGCCTTTTGGGTTGGGCCTGGGCTTTCAAGACAGACTTTCTGGCCATTTGCTTCCACTTTGGGCTGGATCGGACAGGGCTATGAGTCGGACTTGCGTTGCGCCTTGTAACAACGTTGTGTCGTTTTTTGTGAGCGGCTTTCCATGTTTAAGGAACGATGACGTTTTGTTGTGAAATGATGTCATTCTTGGCAGACCTGGAAGGCACCTCTTCTAGGCCCGAAATAGTATCATTCCATTGAAGCGGAACTACGTCGTTTCCAAAGGGGTTGAAAAGTGCCGTCTCAATAGGCCTGGGAACGATG
>FXXK01001055.1:132285-137763 GCA_900184695.1 Betula pendula
AAATATGTTATGACTTGTGAAATGAGTATTCACAGTTGGAGAATAATAAAGAGTAAATCTGAGACTTAATGATTAAGAGGTAGATAATTTAGTGTGATAGTATCACAATCCTAATTCTACTACGGAATATTTCATAGAGGAATTATACTTAACTATAAGTAAGTCAAAAAATGAACTCTATTGATTTTAAATCAAGAATAAATTATGGAGTATAGTTACAATTATTTAGTAGAATCAATTTTGATTAAATAGTGACGGAGATTGTCGGTGACTATTTGAGCCAAATTTATTTTTCATTTCGGGTCATTTACCAAACTATTGTAAATGAACCCTGGATATGCTTTTATTTATTTAATGGNGTAAGTCAAAAAATGAACTCTATTGATTTTAAATCAAGAATAAATTATGGAGTATAGTTACAATTATTTAGTAGAATCAATTTTGATTAAATAGTGACGGAGATTGTCGGTGACTATTTGAGCCAAATTTATTTTTCATTTCGGGTCATTTACCAAACTATTGTAAATGAACCCTGGATATGCTTTTATTTATTTAATGGACAAGTTTTTTTAATTTATTAAAACATGGACCAAAGAAAATCTGTACAGAGAGATTGGTAAGGATATTCCAAAATATGTTATGACTTGTGAAATGAGTATTTACAGTTGGAGAATAATAAAGAGTAAATCTGAGACTCAATGATTAAAAGGTAGATAATTTAGTGTGATAGTATCATAATCCTAATTCTACTACGGAATATATCATGGAGGAATTATACTTAACTATAAGTAAGTCAAAAAAGGAACTCTATTGATTTTAAATCAAAAATAAATTATGGAGTACATTTATAATTATTTAGTAGAATTAATTGTGATTAGATAGTGATGGAGATTGACGGTGACTATTTGAGCCAGATTTATTTTTCATTTTAGGTCTTTTACCAAACTATTGTAAATGAACCCTGGATAGGCTTTTATTTATTTAATGGACAAGTTTTTTTAATTTATTAAAACATGGACCAAAGAAAATTTGTACAGAGAGATAAGTGGGAAGCTTTATCCCAAGCCCACATGCAATGTAATTGACACATGGGCCAGGGAAATAAACCCTGGCCTTATGTGTCATTCTCTAGAGGAGTGGAGGCTAGAGTTTTGTAACCCTAGCCGTTCACTACTCTCCTAGTAATCCCATATGGCTTATTTTATTAATATCTCAAAGTTTTCAAATATATAAATAGAGGTAACAGTGGCTCTTGGAAAATACATCAACAACAGTTCTTTTAGCTTTTGCTAAGAATTAAAGTTCTTGTGAGTTAACACACAGAGAACAAGTTTAAATTTTGAGGAGCAAGGTTGAGTCTACACTCTTGATTATTTTTAGTCATTGGTAAGAAGATCTGAATGTGTTCTTGATGTTCTTGGAGTTCTTTAGAGGAGCATGAATTCTTTGCTCATAAAGCCAATGAGTGTGTAACGCACAAGAATTTAAATTAAGAATTATAAATCACCTTAAAAAGGCAAGGGTAAAAAATAATAAAAATAATTTTTCACACTGGGCGTCCGGACGGCTGTTGCCCAGTATGCATCGTTTGCAGCGATTTAGACGAGCTCGACTACTATTCAGTTAGTAGCGATCGTCCGCAAGGTAGTCCAAACGAGCTCATCCAGTGAGTCTCGTCCACAGCATCGTCCGGACAGACCCTCGCCACTATTCACTCAGTAGGATTTGTCTGCACATCGTCCGCAGCATGGTCTGGACGGACCATCTACATTTTCATCCAGACGGACCACTTCCTAGTCCAGACAGTGGCACTGTTTTAGCGCCTATATAAAGGGCTAACGCGATTTTTTAGCTCCTTTTCCTTTCTTTTCTTTCACGTCATTTTCTCTCTTCTCTCTCCTAGGATTCATATCCAAACCTTGGGTATTAATCTTTGAGAGTTTCCAATCATAATTCTAACACCGAAATCAAAATTCTCAGTGTTGGAAACCTATTTTCACCGATCGATTCAAGGTAAAAATTCTTGAAACCTTAATTTCTCAATGTTTAACCTACATTCTTGAATGTATGACTTAATATTGAAGAATTTTTTAAGATTCTTGTTGGATTATACTTATTCTACATCGAGTTGAAGTTTTGTGATGCACAAACTTTGAATCCTTCAAGATTTGAGGTAAGAAGCCTAAACCCTAAGTTTTCCCTAGTTATGTATTGTTGAGTTTTGTGATGTTTAACCATAGTATTTTTCTATGGGTTAACATTAGGGGGTTATTTGTATGTTATTTGAAACCCAAGAATTCTATGGGTTACTCATGGGCTACTTTGATACTTGTACTTTTAAGTATCATTGATGTTGGGTATAGAGTATGAGTGTATAATTGTTAATGTTTTAGCAATGTGTTTATGCTGTGAACATTGCTTGAGTATTTAACCTAGAAAAGTGATTTGTCAAGCGGAAAGAAGAAGTATTTATATTTACTGAGAATGATACACACTTTTAAATATTTTATGTTTTAATATTTAGTAGATGTTTTTATTTACTAAACAAAAGAAATAATTTCCAAATGAATTTGATGAAATGATATGATTTTAAAGAACGAACCGATAATATTTTGTAATAACATATGATTTATGCTTTTGACTATTTTCATGTGATTGATGAATATTTGATGAGTGATTTATGATAAATTATTGATGATTTATGATTATGGTAGATTTATTGATATGTTGAGTTTTATGTTACTTTATTGATATTGGTATTGAGAAAAGAACTATGGCAAATATGTTTAAGATATTTATGAGCATGTCTATGAAAGTATAGAAAATGATTTATGGATCGTGCAGTGGGGATCGATTTCCGCGTGTCTAGTAAAACCTAGCCACGAGGGTTCGTGACCATGTGCCCAATAAAACCTTGCCACGGAGGTTCGTACTCGTGTGCCCAGTAAAATCTTGCCATGGGGGTTCGTACTCGTTTGCCCAAAAAAATCTAGCCACGAGGGTTTGTGACCGTGTGCCCAGTGAAACCTGCCACGTGGGTTCGTACTTGTGTGCCTAGTACATACATAACATGATATATTTGTATGATGATTTATATGATATCTTATGACATGATTTATATGATCTTTATTATAGACATATTAGTATACATGTGAGTTGGCATGAAATGGAACATATGTATATTCTTATGGCTAGCTGCCTATGATATGATTTATCGAACTTTATTATAGACGTATTAGTATGCATATGAGTTCGCATGGAACAGAACATATGTATATTCTTACGGCTAGTTGCATATGAGATTTATGTTTTATTACTTAGATATGCTTATATGCTTGTGTTTTCACCCAAAGAAAAATAAATGCTTATATATGGGTGTAGCTGAATTATATAATAGGGGAAAATGCATTTTACCCCCCAAAGTATACTCACTTTTGTAATTCGGCCTCCAAAGTTTAGTAAGTGACAATGTACCCCCTCAAACTTCTAAAAATTTTCAATGTCACCACTCCATCACTCTCAACCGTCTTCACTGACGAAATTAAGGGCATTTTGGTCTTTTTTAATATATATTTTTTAAAAAAATAGTAAATTAAGAATAAAAAAATAAAAAAATTAAAAATAAATAAAAAATAAGGAAATTTGGGGTGGCCGTAGCACCCATTGGTCAGTTTGGGGGTGCCGGCCCCCCATTTGCCTTGGGGGTGGCAACCACCCCCATGGGTCGGAAATGGTCGGTGGCGAGCACCATGGCCTGTTTGGGGTGGTCGACCACCCCATAGGCCCAACATGGGGTGCCAAAACCACCCCATCATGGTTTGGGGGTGGCCGGGCCACCCCGTTTGCCAAGTGGGGTGGTTCTGGGGGTGTTTGAACCACCCAATTGGCGGAGATGGGAAGTGGCGACACCCCATGGCCTGATGGGGTGGTTCGACACCCAAGGCCCCAAATGGGGAGTGGGTCGAAACCCCCAATGGGTTGGGGGTGTCTCGACACCCGATTGGCCCAAGGGGGTGGTTTCGGGAGGTGGCGACACTCCCATCTGGGCCGACAGTGGGTGGCGGAGCCACCCCATGGCCATGAACCACCCAAGGGCCCAAATGGGGGTGGCCGAAAACCACCCAATGGGTTTGGGGGTGGCCTCGGGCCACCCCGATTGGCAAGGTGGCCGAACCACCCCCCATGGGCCGGAAATTGGGGTGGCCTCACCCCCATGGCCCATGGGGTGGTTCGAGCCATCCCAAGGGCCCAACATGGGGTTGGCGAACCACCCCATGGGTTTGGGGGTTGCTCGGGCCACCCCATTTGGCCAAGGGGGTGGTTCGGGGTGCCGAACCACACCCATCTGGCCGGAATGGGGGTGGCTCGCACCCCATGGCCCATTGTGGTGGTTCGACGACCCCAAGGCAAATGGGGTGGCCAAAGACACCCCCAATGGGGTTTGGGGTGGCTCGGGCCACGCCCGAGTTTGCAAAAGGGGGGTTCGGGGGTGGCCGAACAGCCCCATACTGCTCACGAATGGGGTGGCGAGCCACCCCCATGGCCATGGGGTGGTTCGAACCACCCCAAGGGCCCAATAATGGGGTGCCGAAACCACCCCCAAGGTTTGGGGGTGGTTTCGGCACCCCCATTGGCATAGGGGTGGCCTAACACCACACATTTGGGCCGAAAATATGGTGCGAACCACCCAGGGCCATGGGGGTGGTTCGGCACCCCCAAGGGCAAAATGGGGTTCTGCCACGCCCCAAAATGCTAACGGGTGTGCTACGGCCACTTTTTTTTTTTTTTTTTTTTATTAATTTATTTAGGGGCATTTTTCATTTTCACTCCAAACCGACCGTGCATTTGCAGCGGATGCGTAAATCCGTCAAAGGGGATGACAAAAAAACTTGACGGGAGTGCGACATCTGAAAATTTTAGAACTTTGAGGGTACATTGTTACTTTTTAAATTGGGCCGAATTACAAAAAGGAGTATACCTTGTGGGGGTGGTAAAATGCATTTTTCCCTATATAATATATCTATAACATAGACGTGTACATATGTGTATAATTCAAAGCAGAGAAATTAAAATATGCTTATACGTACTCAGCTATTATTACATTTCAAATGTTTTTATGACTTCAGTATTTACTTCATCAGCTGCTTTATATTTTAAAAATAAATGTCATACTTTTAGTAACTGTTATTGTAAATTCATGTAAACCAACTAATCGGTTTATTGCAAAAAATTAGTTGATCTTTATTCATTGAATCTGTTGACTCACACTTTTCTATTCCGTCTATGTAATCATGGATGATCTCTATAATTGCATAGATGTTGATGCAGGTTCTGAGGGGGTAGATAATGATCCCGTGGCCTACTACCTTAGCTATTACGACTGATATCATGGGATGTATTATTTTGTATAGAATTGTTAGATAGTTTATTCTTTTGTATATTGTTGTGATGTATTCACAAATAATGTTGTATATTTGG